>JAQJVL010002139.1:0-118751 GCA_035578905.1 Stictocephala bisonia
AACAGCGTAGAATAGTTTTATCACTAGTAAACGTATTTCATATAATTAATTGTTTGAAATTGCTAAACTTTCTTTTTTTACCAGATGAAGTTAGCACTTAACCAACGGCTTAAGGGTGACTCCTGAACAACCATCAGTGACGAGGCAGGTGGGCTGCGTGCAATGACAGGATCGCTTAGTGGTCACCCATCCAAGGAACAGCCACGCTCGATGTTGCTTGACACTGTTATCTTGCAATAATGTATGAACACTCCGGTCAAGGTCACTTATTGAAATCCTTTTAATTCTGAAATATTCAGTGTTATCAACATTTCACTGACTAAAAATGTATGTACTATTGTCTTATTTGATCAATATTTGGCTGATCAATCAATATCTCTTGAAAGATATTGTATCTTGAAAGATTACAGACAAAGCAATAGTACTTGGTACATCATTAACACACCTAAAAGACTATATTTTGAAGTGACTACCGGTGTTAAGTCGTATCAGGGGGATGGCCTGGCCCGCAAGGAGTCATAAGAAAATTTAAAATAAAAGCATAGCGTGAGTAGTACATTAAATTAAAGGTCCATATTACGAGAACACAGTGCCGCAAATCTAACCTCAAAAGGTCCACATTTTAAAATTGACACTGGTTTGCAGTTTTCAAAAATTACAATGTAGGTCCTGTTGTAGTGCTAAAATATTGTATTGTAAATCTTATTTACATTTAGTGAAGAAGTTACGAAATTGGATGATAATACATTCTCAGAAACATGAAACCCCTCCTTTGGCTATTTTTAAAATGTGGTAGGAGTCTCTCCACACAAACCTGGGGATAGTCCCATGCCAAAATAATTGCAAGATGGGAGGAATTCCTCCCGTGCGTACTGAACATGTTAAGAGGATTGGATTGAATGAAGAAACTTGTGCTTATACTCTAAACTTAACTTCAAATATCTGGGTTACAACGCTACGCCACAGTTTGAAACTGTTACTGTTTATTTCTCTTTATTGGACAATGGTTTCCCCCTACCATCATTCACTGACTATATATCCTGGATAAAAAATGTTTAACTTATTAAATAAAAACACCCACCCCATAGCACGTGTACGGTAGGGTGGGTGGGCCAATACCACTGCAAGTGTATGGGAGGGTGGGTGGTATTGACGTACAATGGTATTGGCCAACCCATACACGTACAGTACTATTATATGAACTTTATCTCAATTAAGGATTTGAATTATTTTATTGCAACATCAGTTAACACGTTCGCTGCGGCGGCCCGCGAACCCTTCGTTATCTGGGTGCAGCATTACAATTTTTATTCCAACAAATTATTATCACTGTTTTTTATCGCTATATAGCGTAATTTTAAGATTCTTTTTTGAAAAAACGCGTTTCCGCCATTTTTTATTTGCTACGTACTGGAACGTGACGCGCACCTGGCTAAGGAAAAACATATTTTACTTCAACTAAAAATATAATTTTGCTGTTACATCATACAGGACTTACCTTTAGAGTAGTCTTCATAGGTTCTGTGGTCATTTTCATGTAATTTGTTGCAATATAACAGCTAGTAGTATCATCTAGATTGATGGGTGGCGCTCCATGCACGGTGCTGAGTCATTATTGTTTACTATTTTATTACTGGCTATTATTACACACTGTTTTAGCAGTCCTATATATTCTAAAATTAATATTTACATATGTACAAAGATGACTTCCACATCACTTACTGGTGCCTGTGATAAAAATCAAAACATGCACCGGGGCAAAGTCCTGGCGATCCGACACATGTTTCACAAACAAACCGTGTTAGTTTCCGAACTTGATTCATGCGGCATACACGACAGTCCTTTTGTTTTGTACGGTTAGAATTTCCCTTTAGTCCTAATTTGGTTAGTGAATGAATAGGTCCGGCAAGAGGCATTTCCAATCGTAGATTTTCTTCTTTAGGTAGCAGTTTTTCCAAGACAGAGATACGAAAATCATAAAATGACATTCTAGCCTCACCCTTTCCAAACAAATACTTGTTATATAACTGGTACGAATTCATCAGTAGCATGTGGAGAGTGTGGAAGAAGAGCTTCTTATACCAGCGGAGGGTTTTTCTCTCCGCTGGATAATAAGCCATCATCATGTCCCCCCTATCTACGCCTTTCATAAAGGCATTGTACTTGACAATGGGAAGGGGCTTCATCTTTGATTGTCGTCGTCTATTTATGGACTCTACTATCTCATTATCAAATTCAGTTGAAAGATAAAGGAACCACTCTCTTATCTTTCCATTTACCAATAAGAACTCCTTCAGAGTATCTAGCTACTTTCTCACCTGGTTTGATATTAGCTGATTTTACTTCATCGGGTGTGAACTTTCTATTTATTCTTAGTGTACCAGTACAATAAGTTATGTTAGCGAGCAGTTTAGAAGCTAATACAAACGAATTGTAATAGTTATCCAAAAAAAGGCTGTGCCCGTTACCTAGTTTTTCTTTCATGAGGCTTAGCACAACATTTGTCGTATGACCTTTACCTGATAGGTTGTCGAAAGTGCCACTATACACCATGAATTTTAAAATTAAACCATGGGGATCACTAAGGGTGTAAAGTTTTATCCCGTACTTATGTTTTTTCCCTTGATATATTGACGGAATAATAGCCGCCCCCTCCATAGCAACATACTTTCATCAAGGGATAACTGTTGTTGTGGATAAAACACGTTCAACATTTTATTATTGAAGTAATCAATAACAGGCTGAATCTTCCTCAGTCGTTCGTTTCCAACATTCAAATGATTCTCATCACTAAACTAGATACAACGGAGAATGAGAAGGAATCTGAATAAATGAATAAATGAATAAATGAATAAATAATGAATAAATGAATAAATGAATAAATGAATAAATGATGAATAAATGATTTATTTCCACAATAAGTTACAAGAGTATAACAAATAAATTGTTTGGAAATGTACTGGCCACTTAATCTAGTTGTGTGGCCAGGTAAAATAAAATAATCCATTAAAAATACATATATGAATACATGCAGTCTAGCTTCACATAAAGAAAAAAACACTCCTGTGGCGTCTGAATAGGAAATATTGCAAATAAAAAAAAAAAAAATACTTCTACTTATTTATGTACATACAATTCGTTATTTATTGCCTGTGCAATGTTCTTAATGAAATTCAGAAACAGTTGAATTTATATTTATACATCATATTTTATATTTTTATGAGAACAGTACCAACATTTAAGAAAACTTATACTTCCCAGATAACATCAAAATTATACATAAACATATACATATATATATATGCACATATATACATATATCCGTACACACATATATTTTGTTTTATAAAAAGCATAATATAAACAATTTAAATGAAAAATGTTTTAAATGAAAAAAATGTTTAGTTCAAAAACAAGGTCAATATGAATAACAAACAAAAGATATATTTTATTTTATAAAAAGCATAATATAAACAATTTAAATGAAAAAAATTTTTTAGTTCAAAAAAGGTCAATGAATAACAAAAAATTCTCATCCGTACTTCCATTCTCGCTAAGGTGGAACCCGGCACGGCACGAAGACCAGCTGGCGGCTGGTAGCCCTCACTCCACGTTGCCAGGCCGTCAAAGCTCTGTCCCTGCCGGTCCAGAAGCGCCACCGAGCATTCCACCCAACATTCATTCTACTTTCACACATTCAACAATCATCCATAGTACAACTATACTTAATCTACAAACAAGAAATTTACACTTTGCTGGTTAAATAACCAGTCTAACAACTTTCGATTAAACTGTTTTACGTTATTTAAATTCCTTATATTTATTGGTACTTTATTAAACAGTTTTGGGCCTAAGTATAAGAATGATCGTTTGACAATCATCTTATTGACCTTTGGCAGTCTAAACTTCCCTTGTAAAACGTTTCTTGTTGTGTAATATAGATTGTCACTACCTCGGTTCCCACTTCTAACATAAAATAATTTTAAAACTTTATATACAAAAAGGTGCTGTAGTGGCAAGACCCTAATTTGCTCATATAACGGGAAAGAGCTGTCTCTTAGTTTCTTTTTCAATATAATTCTTATAAAAAAGTTTTGTGTTACCCTCAGTCTGTCAATTAAAATTTTGAACGCTCCCCCCCAACATGTTATGCCGTATTGTAGTCTAGAATGAATTAGTGCAAAATATAGTGTTCTAAGAAGATCAGTATTACAAAAGTTTCTTAAAAAATAAAAGGTTCTTATTGATGTTCTTATTTTTTTATGTAATTCAGATATATGTATTTCCCAACTTAACTTTTCGTCAAAAATTACACCGAGGTATTTAAAACTTTGAACTTTTTCTATAATTTGGCAGTTGCAATTATTTATCACAGACTGACATTGTGACTCATGATATTTTATATGAAATGGAAAGTTAAAGCTCTGGGAATGAAAATTAATAAATTTTGTCTTTTTTACATTCACTTCCATCTTATTACTAACAGACCAGTTTCTTAATAATACTAAATCAGTCAACATATTGTTCCCTATTACCTCTACCAGATCATGCGAATAAAACAAGGCAATGTCGTCCGCAAAAGCGCATATATCACCTTTAAATTGAAGTTTTAATAGGTCATTGATAAATATAAGAAACAGAGTTGCAGAGATCACCGATCCTTGCGGGACTCCAGATCTTACGGTCAGGGGATTACTATTTGAGTTTCTTATTCTTACGACCTGCTTCCTTCCCACAAGGAAACTTCGGAACCATCGCAATGCAACTCCTCTAACACCCACTGCATTTAATTTATCTAATAAAATACCATGACTAACTAAATCGAAAGCTTTCCTGAAATCAATAAATAAACCTGTTGTTTTTTTACTGGAATTGAAATTGTTATAAATTTTATCAGCAACTGAAATCAGCGCATCTTCAGTTGATTTGCCTTTAATGAATCCAAATTGTTTATTACTAAAAAATTTCAAGTTATTTAAATAGTTCAGCAAACGAATTTTAATAATTTTTTCAAATATTTTAGAAAAAACTGACAACAAGCTTATTGGTCTTAGATTGTCAAGTTTTGTTGAGTTGTTATTTTTCCAGATTGGAACAACAACACTTAATTTTAATTTTTCGGGGAAGACTCCACTACCAAAACTCAAATTGATGATATGTGCCAATACACATGCAATTTCATCCGATACTAATTTAACAAGTTGAACAGAAATGTTGTCAAAGCCGGTTGATTTTTTGTTTTTCAAGTTACTAATAATTAGTTTCACTTCAGTAGGAGTAGTAGGTTGTAAGAAAATTGAGTGCGGCTGATTGTATAGTGGCGGCAGAGTGTTATCAGGGACTGTACCTCCACCTGACCCCTGTTCGGACTGTACAGAGATAAGATAATCATTGATGGCGTGTGCAATATCTAAAGGTTCATTTAACACTGTACCGTTGTCCAATTCTATTTCCTCTACACTTTTACTGTTATTTCTACCTGTTAACTTATTTATTAAACTCCACTGCTGGGCCGCGTCTCCTTTACAACTTAAAAACTTATTCTCATAATAACGGTTTTTTGTAAAATTTAT
Organism: Stictocephala bisonia; assembly: GCA_035578905.1. Lineage (NCBI taxonomy): Eukaryota > Metazoa > Arthropoda > Insecta > Hemiptera > Membracidae > Stictocephala > Stictocephala bisonia. Next base: position 5,574 of record JAQJVL010002139.1, read on the forward strand.
TTCACACGTTAGGTTGTTACAGAATCTATGAAAGTAACCAACAAAGTTTGAATCATATGGCCTTCTTTTTGAAATTTTATAAAGTTTTTTTCTTTTTTCAATTTTACTTAAAATACTTGATGTTATCCATGGAGTAACATTCTTAGCCCTACTTAACTTAGTGTTACAATGGAATAATTTTTTACAACTTACTAGTTTTTGCGATAAAGTTTCATAAAAAATATTATAACTAGTGTTAACATCATTACTTTCGTATACTTTATTCCAATTAACATCTTTTAACTTTGTCTTAACTAAAGTGAAATCAACTGTATATTTATCTGGTAGGCTCGATTGACTATTATAAGGATATGTATCTTTGATACTACTGAGCAATTTGAGTCCTAACATACAGTGGTCAGTTAGACCAACATCAAAAATTTTGCTCTTAAATTGATTTAAATCTTTATGCCTTACAAAGATATGATCTATGCAAGATTTTGATCTACTTGTGATACGTGTTGCATTATTAACCAAAGAAGTAAAACCATTGTTGTTCATTAAACTAATATAATTTAAAGTACTCAGTTCTTGATTTAGCAAATTAATATTTACATCTCCGATATAAACAATGTTACCAGTTAATTTTTTTAGTACCAGTGATAATTCTTCGGAAAATTGGTTTTCAGAAAAACTTTGTAACCTGTACAAACAGAAAAACTTAATTACTGTACTACCATTGAGTTTAATGTTTAAAAGCAAAGAATCAGCTGTTGTCATTTTTAAGTTCAAGTCATTTACAGTAATTGATTCCTCTATAAAACACAGAACCCCTCCTGCCCTATAGTTATCATTACACTGGTAATGTACTCTATAACCTGGAATGCTATACAAGCCCACCTCTTCAGTACCTATCCATATCTCACTAAAAATAATGAACTGAGGTTTACAATTAATTTTATTGAAATCTATTAAAAAGCTATTGAAATTTCTTCTCATGCTACGTATATTACTGTAAATTACTCTACCATTAAAATTATCAGTATTGTTATCAAAAAAATTACTTAAACTTAAGTTGTAACAGGATTCACTTTCAGTATCTGTATGAAATTCCATATTTACATTTTCTTATTTTTAACTATAGATTTGTACATAAAAAACATAAATAATAAAATTAAGAGGTGTAGCAAATCTAAGCAAAACAACCAGAGATAAGTAGCAAAACATACGATATAGTGGAAGAGTTTGGAGGAAGACAGAACCAAAATCTTCGTAGATAATCTTTATACAATCACCAGTAAATTTACTTGAGGCTGTTAAGCTCATCATAAGTGTTAATTTTTTTACACTTTTCTCCTGCTGCTCTCCTGACGAAGAATTTACCTTCGCGGCTCCACACGTAGGTATAGCCTACCTCCCTGCCCTTTTGTTTTAGTTTGGCCAGAAACAGTTTGTTTTCAGGCGACAAGTGTTCATTAATATATACTCGATGCTGAGGAAATGAGGAATTTACCTGGTTGGCAGTGACAGTTTTTACCTCCTTATACTTGGCGAGCCAAGAGTCCTTAGTGACACGGCTGGTAAACTGGACCACAATCGACGGGGTCCGATCCTTCTTGAAGGAGGGTATTCTGTGTGCTGCTGAGATGTGACTGTCCTGCACCTCCACCCCGATGGCAGCACCCACGTCCCTCACTAGAGTGATCATGTCCTCCTTCGGTGTCACAGGAACTCCACTTATTTCAACGTTGTTCTTTCTTGTATATTGTTCCAGTGACCGCACTCTATCTCTAAGATCAGCTACTTCGACGGATAGTGCTGCGTTCTTATCTCGAAGGTTCATATTTTCTTGTTTAACTGCGGCCAACTCAGATTTTATTTCTGCCATAAGTGTGTTGGTAGTGTCCAGCTTATCGGAGATAAACTGTACAGAGGTGGAAAGGCCAGCCATTTCACCTCTAAATACCTTCAACTCCTCAAACACTTGCTCCTTAAACTGGTCCAGGACTCTGATTAGGAAGTCTTTAGTCAGTTCAGACGATGTTGATTTGGTACTGCTGTTCGTGGATGGAACATTACGGCAGTCCTTGCACCACCACTCGCGACTTCCTCGTTTTTTCTTCCCGTCTACATCATCCTTAATGCAGCGACAGTGAAAGAACTTATCACAAGAGCCAACGCACTTCACTACCGACTCGGAAGCCTCGGATGCACAGGCTTGATTGCAGACACCACAGATCGACGTCATATTTATTTAATTATGGAGGATAACGAACATGAATATTTATAATTTAAAAAATACGACACAAGTCAGAGCCAAGCGACACAGGCACGCAACGACTAGAAACGCTTATCAGTAGCGAGAGACAGAACGGAGCGTGTTATCAGCTCGACTACTAGAGCCAGACTGAAATCTGCTATCCCTGCTCATATATTTTGAAAAACACTGGGGCCCATATAACCAATGGGTCTTCCAGTAATCATTGATTCGGGGAAGCTTTATAGTTCCTGTATGTAACATAAGGGCTAGAAAAGTTTTTAGCTCAGGAACTGTTATGTCTTTCCATTTGTTTACTCTTGATTTGGGAGTTAGTTTGTCAGAGTTCAGGAACACCCTTATAACATTTTTGTTTCTATATTTTACGATGTTTTCTAAGAAAATGTCATCTACGAGGATATTGAAAAAATCAATCGGCTTACCTTCATTTGGCAATGGTATCAGAAACTTCTCTTCTTTGATAAACTGTATTGGTCTCATACCCGAAGTTTGAATTGACCACACCGGCGGATTTACATCGTAATCTGGTTCATCATCATTGTCTGAGTCAGATTCACTTTCATTATTACTCAAGTAAAGGTCACTCTTACTTTCTGAGGTCTCACTGTTTGAGGAATCCATATTCAAGTAATATAAAACACAGTAAATAATATAAAAGAAACAAATATTACATGCAAAAGTAGTAGAAAGAAGCACCAACTTCACCACGTGGTAACACACGCCAGAATTGTCCGATCCGCGAACTAAAAACACCGGCAAAAACAGCAGTTCTCCCTCTACAGGCTGGCTATACAACAGCTGGATTGGAGCCAATAGAAGAGCACACTGCTAAAATAAAATCACCTCAGCCACTAACGTTCCGGTACGTGATCCGCACCCCGCTAAGGACGGGCGCCACGTTCCGGAACGTGACCCGCAGCGAACGTGTTAAACCTTTATTAAGGTTGTTTGATCAAAAATTATTTTTTAAATTGCTTTATGGAGATATGGCTACTTAAAGTGGCTAATTTGGCCTTTCTAAGTACATAACTCAAAAAAACCCGTGGTATATTTAATTGACATTTTGAAAATATTGAACAAAAAGTACGAATTTGGAATAACTAACCTAATGTTAAGTAAAACTTAACAAATTTATTGGAGCACTCAACTGGATAAACACCCTTAATATATTTGTTAATAAATTTTTACAAAATCACCAATAAAAAATACTTTTTTCGAGGCCTATCGCCAGCAAAGCTGGCATTATCAGGCAACTGGCATCATCAGGCAGTTGCCTGATGATGCCAACTTTGCTGGCGAAAGACCTCGAAAAAAGTATTTTTTATTGGTGATTTTGTAAAAATTTATTAACAACGAGGAATACCAATATCAACTCCATCTGAAATTTACAACCCTTAATATAGTATGTCCAAAAGCTATAGTATCTTGATTTCTCTCTTTGAAAGTTTAGCAATTTTTCACATATCAAAAATACCCATATCACTGCACTAATATCTACCTGTTGTTCATATCGTTATAATATCCTAAAAGTTTATAAACTGTTATTCAATCTTAGGTTTTTTTTAGTATACTACATAATACGAATCTATTTTAAAATTCATATCAATGTTTATTAGTTAGATAATTTTTAATGTAAATATATAGTACATTATTTTTATATTGAATTAGGAGTTTACTCTTCAAAGGCCTGATGTTTATTTGGTACAACTATTGTCATGTTTAGTTACATTAATAAATCTTGTGTTATTTCAAGTATTGAATTGTTGCTATGATTATTGTTAGTTTAAAACTGTTATTATAGTTTGATTTTGTTTTGGAATCTGTCAGTATAAGTAGCTCTTATTAAAGCCATGGTTGGTAGCTGGCTTAGCTGGAAAATCAAACAAGTCATCAAAATCGTCATTCGTTTAGCACCACACAGGGGACAAAGGATTGATGTGAACGGAAACAACATCTTTCCCCCTAGATTTAGCTGTGTGACGAGAGATCAATATATATATACACTGATACACTGGTACTTTGTACATTAGACTTTACTTTTCAATCTAATTTCTTCGTCCTTTTGATTTGACAGCTTGCTTTGAAAGTCATAAAACATATATATTTAAAATTATTTATTTCAATGTGAATTTCAATTTGAAATGTGTTGTGATAAATAATTGCAAGTACTAGTTTGTCATTTGCATTGATCAATTAATTAAAAATCATCGACTACTTGAAAACAATTTTATTCATTAATTTTGATGAATTATCCATGAGAGTTTTGCCTTTCCTTGAGAAATAAGTTATTGTTATTTCAGTGTGCCATATTTTGTTCTCAATAGGGGTTAGTGAGTGCCCTTATCGATTGTTGGTTGTTCCAGAGCTTTCATGAAGAAAAAATATTTAAGTCAACCTGCTATATAATTACTGATATGAAATTACTATTTAGTGACAGATACATAAAAATAAATTTAGATACATTTTCTTTTTTAACTGTATGATCAATCAGTTTTTAAAACCATAGTCAAAAAGATAGTTTTTTGCTATCTAACTAAGAAATGGTTTTTGACTTCTCAGCCTAGTTTTTTGATGACTTTTTTCTTGTTGTTTTAAGAAAAACAAAAATAACTCGACATAGTAAAAACCAAGTTGAAGATAAAAACCATAGTAAAAACTAACTAACCAAATTACTGGCACAAATATTCCTTTTATATGAGATATCTATTCGTAAGGAATATTATAGTCAAAGGTACTATAGATAAGACATTTAAATTGCGAGCTACTGAAAGCACTGATGAGATGCATTGAGTAGTGGAAGTGAAAGAGAGAAAACTACTCTTCCCACGCTCTGTCAAGTAAACTAATTTTAATCTGCCATGGAAACCACAGTATACGGTAGGTGCGTGCTGGCTGTGCAGTACAAACCACCTCCCATTACATGATCATTAGCAGTGACCGTTGGTTGGTTCTATTAACACAAACAAACCAAGCGTGAAATGATAAAATTAAGTCGTTACTTCATATTCAAATAATAATTAAAACTAACATTAAAAAAAACTTGCACAGTTTTACAGTAAATTTTTACAACAAAACATTTGTTAAAGTCGAGCACAGACGTGAGCTTGAAAGTAGAAGTTAGTTAGGCCCATGCAGTACGGCGGTGGAGGGATGCAATGTTTCACTTCATTGCTCAAGCCCCTACATGCACTAAATATCACATGTAGGCTGCGATCCGTCCACTGTAATTGTACTAACATTCTACACGTTTATGTTTGCCTAGAAAAATGTCTTTTCATTACTTACTGACAGATTCCGTATTTTCAGTACATCTCAGTTTCAGTGTGATGTACATATGTCGGAGGCTTGTGTAAGTGAGGACGTGACAATAATTCATAGACACAAACTGTTGTAATTTAGTTAAGATCCTAGCCTTTAGTTGTCTGTGTGTGTTAGTATTTAAACGGTACGGTTGAAACTGCCAACCCTTCTTCTCTGTTTCAACAAGTTTCTCTTTTTAATTACGTCTCTTTAATGTAAATTGTAAATAGCTTTCAAGTTAGATTTGTATATGATGTAAAGAATATTATTATTATTCTTAATTTTTGTTGAGTGTTAAGTTACTGAATAAGCATACTTTACGCAACGAAATTATTGTTTTGAATAATGTTTTTTTTATATTTATATTGATTTAAATATTTGGCATGCAATCTTAAAAATATATAACAATTATAAGGAAAGGTATGTTTTATATAATTTAAATAATTTTTATAAATGTAGATAAAGCTTAGGTTATGAGCATCTTTTCTGTAAATGATAACTAACTCTATAAATTTTATTGTTCATTGACACAAATTAAGAAATGTGCCAAATGTAAGCTACCATTATTTCTTGTAACAACTTTAATGCATAAATTTTCGGTTTTCTTCTATTCTAAAAATGTTAAAAGTTACTGCGAGTATTAGTTGATCAGTTAAGTATTTTAAAGTTTATAGACATGCATTGCACAAAAATATATAAATTGTGATAATAATTTCATAAAAATAGTCCATTATCAATATTACTTGTATTTCCATTGACTGTATTAATTTTACGATTTGATAAATCAAGCACATTTTATTTCTTTTCCAATAAAATTTATTAAAACTTAAGAGTTTAAAATTTTTTAAATTTAATTTTACTTGTAGATTATTTAAAATTTAACTATAGCGAAACATTTCCCTGCAATATTAATTTCAAAAGGATTAAATTATTTTATTTTAGATGAACGATTCAACAGTTTTTAGTAGTATAAGTTTTCTCACTTAGAATTGTATTATGTTTGACCAGTAATTTAAACATGAACAAATATTTATAACCACTGGAATTTTTCAAAATTAGCAAGAAAAACACTCTAAAACATATTTCTAAAATGTTGATCTTTTTATTTAATTTTTCTTATAATTGATTTTTTTAAACTTGTTGCTTACCGGTATTTATTTTTGTAACGTGCATGTTGAAATAATAACATTTGATTTTTCATATTATATTTTTTCTATAATAAAACAAATACACAATGTCAATTACTTTCAATTATATTAAACTTTTTGTTAACTACCCCTTTTCTCTGTGCAACCGTACTTGTGATATGCCATTGTAGAGCTAGATTAGATATTTTATAGATAACTTATTTAAATTTTCTCGTACAAAAGCAGTCATTGAGCTTGTTTGTTTCAAAATAGGAGTGTCTTTTGCAATGCCATAACCAAACCATAAGTTATATCATTTTCAAATGTCAATATACATATATATTGTATGTTTGGTATACAAATTGTAAAGTATATTACCGTATAGCTGTTTTACATGATATTCAGTTTTAGGTTTATCATTTATTTTTCAACTGGTTAAGTATTTTAGGAATAAAATAAATGAAGAATAAAAAAAAACTTATCTAATAAAGAATATCCAAATAACAATTTCAATCAACAATTTTTAATGATTATATCTAAAACTGTACCATTTTTAACTGTAGATTTTGCAAAGTTGATCAAATAGTGTTTCATTGTCTATTTTAATTTTATAAAAATGTAGATTTTCAGTAAATATCTAAACAAAATAATTGGAGAAACACATTAACATCTACTCACTGTTGTATTAAGTGTTTATGAAATTCTATTTCAAATATTACAAAACATGGTAATTTTATTATAAATTAATATTTTTTAAATACATTTATATATTATTGGCAGTAAGAATTAACTATGGTGTTGCGAAAGTCGAAACAACTGAATGTAGATTAGTAATTAAGATTCTCAAATGTTGGTATAAATGTCATTACCTGTATAATAAAGATTAGCACTAAATCCGCAGCCGCTCTTTGTACATAATTTCTTGTTGTCATATGTCACTCAATAAATATATTATTTCGACAAATTTGCCTAATTTGCGCAAAACTTTATGAACCCTTGTTACGCTTTAAGGCAGGTTTTTTATATTTTATGTTTGAATAAGAATTTAGTGGAAATTTTATTAAATACATGTTGCAGTATCCAGATAATGCCTTAAACCTGTGAATCTTAACTTAGCAAGCATTCATACTGTTACATCATCTCAGTGTTGTGACCTCCTCTTCAGGTTTATAATCCAGTTCATCAACAGCCTTGTCTTGGTTTAACTATTCCCCATTTGAACGTACCTACTGTACGTGTCTGGGCAAGTAGGAGGTCTGTAACTTTTTTTGAGACCTCCAGAAGATTTTTGATTATTTTCACCAGAAGATACAGTAAGCCTTCAGTAGTTTGACAGTCTGTATACTTCGACATGGCCCGTGATGACGGGATATGACAGTAGCGATCAGTATTGTCCTTGGCATGTTCACCGGTCAGTGAGCGAGAGCAGTTTATTGTTTTCGGGAATGCACGCCACCCTCATTTGTCTATTATTAGCTTTCCCTTCCTTGTCCTTCCCACTAGTAGGTCCTGTCAGTTCACTTGTGACGCTGTGGGAGTTAAGTAAATGCTTTTGTGATATGCTATATTTTTCTGCTTGTTGTATAATTAGTATATTACGTGTTGGTACATATACAGTACAAGTAAAACGTCACACAACACAAATATATTATAATACAAGTACAAAATCCACAAATATTATGGTGATCGATTTCGTTGAACCACGCTCACCTTCCTCAGACCAGAGGGATTTACAAAAGAATGGAAAATTGTGTTCAACAACTTAATTTATAGGCCTACGATGACTTAAAAATGAAAAATCTTTTGTGAATCGCTCTGGCCTGAGGAAGGTGAGCGTGGTTCAAAGAAATCGATCACCATAATATTTGTGCATTTTGTACTTGTATTGTAATATATTTGTGCTTATATTGTAATAAATGTTGTGTTGTGTGATGTTTTACTTGTACTGTAAATAGTTGTACTAAACAGTTTGTCGTTTATTTTCTTTTTAAAATGGCAGATAAAAACGAAAAAGGTGTTTTGTTACGATGGACATGAAATTAGATGCTCTAAAAAGGATTGACAAAGATGAACGTGTGAACAAAGTGGCGAACGATTTGAATGTTGGTTGGTCAATTTTGCTTGGGTGGAAGAAGACAAGGACTTTAATATTTATTTGGCACGAAACTACAAAATGTTTCAAAAATAACAATACTTAACTTCCAGTTTATCAGAAATGCTGATGAACATTTTTTTAAATAAAAACATTTGCTAATATAAACATTTATTTAGAAGTGAGATGTTTTTAAAATAAAATAATGTCTACTGGGTAAATAAACTAAAATGAACTTGTAAGTTTCTGGTTGTTATTAAGACAACAATTTGAGGTAGGAAAATCACAACAATCAATTAATTGGACAACTAAACTCAGCATATTATCTAATAAAAAAAATTGATATGTGACCGATTTAGGAATGACATAATCTGTCTACTTTGGTTATTTTGAATCTCAATTTTCAGAATAAAGTCATAATGACTGAAATGCATAAAATAAGTTATTGGCACCCTTTGAGTCCTTATGGCTATTATTTATCATTCCTAGATCTATGACATGTGAACATTTTATTACATTAAATTTATGTAAATCCTGAATATGCCATCTACCAAAGTTCTAAATGAAGAAATCAAAATTTACAAGATGTTTCATAATGGCTTGCTTTTGTTAAAGTTTACTTATATTTAACTTTGTGTTAAATTACGGAAAGAAAATCATGAATATGACCAGCTTTTCAGGTCCAAAGTTTTTGATAATAGAGACTGTTGATAGAAAAACTCTTCATGAACAAAACTATAAAATTTAATATCAGTAGATATTTTTAAATTAACTTAATCAAACAAAAGTAAAGAAAATATTGATGAAAAAACTCTGCCTCTTTATTCTGTTGATAATTCATTCTGGATTTTGGGTTACTTCTGAGAGACCATGATTTCATTGCTAATTAATTACTGAGCTTCCATTTCAATAAGACAGGTTCAATAACAAGATTCAAAATGTGACTGAACTTATCCGCACTACCAATGATTATGGTCCACAAAATTCTCATAACACTCCCATTTCGTTCAGACTCATAATTTTGCATGGGTACATTTTATGCATGTAGAAAGAAATTCTATTTGATATCTAAAGATATAAAAGAAGTGAAAAACCTCTGCCAAGGGCATCATGGGTGGACTGGAATCCGGCCACTCATTGTCAACCTCTCCAGGGTGAAATGGGCTATCAACAAGATCGGCATAGGATGATAACCAGCAAGGTTTGTAATACTGTTTCTGGTATCATGACTGTAAGCTTTAAACAGGTAATCAGATGGTGTACTAGGGAGGGACTTTCAGTCAATTCCAAGCCATCATCTTGCCTTGGAACTCTGAGGGGAGTTAATTTGCTTTCTTGGAAAGTCTCAGTAACCCTGGATTGTAAGCTAACTTGGAACTATGTTCTTTCTACAACTATTCACAGAGCGAAGTGGCAATCTTAGTGTCCAGACGCACGTTAGTTTAACATGGGGGAATGAGGCTGTATATGGCTCACTGACTCAACGAGAAAGTCGTTCTCTCACAGATAACCTATGGAGAACACAAGTCTTGTGTTGTGGAACAAGGCATGCCAGAGCTCAGCAAGAAATGTTTGCTAGTACCCAAACACTAGTATGTTTATTTATAACGGGTGCGTTTCCAAGCACACCTACGGCATCACTCAAAGTGCTACTTGACCTTCACCTTACAGTAGAGGCCAGGAAAGCAGCCTACAAGCTGAAAAGTGTAGGCAAGCTCAAGAGGAGTAGATCCAAATCTGGTAATCATGAACCATTGAAACTGAACTGCATAGCAGAACATTGAACATGGTACCAGATGTCATGGACATTAAAATTGTATTCTCAAGACCTTACCTGGCTGACATTGAATCCAGGGAGAACTGGAGACTAAGGAAAACAACAATCCCACCACCATCAGAAATTGTCTTGTATATGGAGGGTGGGATTGGATATAGGGTCTATGGTCCATCTACTGGGACTTGCCTATCAGGCAGTCTAGGGAGGTGTTGTACGGTTTACCAAATTGAGAACTTTGCCAGTGGCATTTTTGAACATGATATTCATTCAAACGTTAATGAGGGACAACGGTCCAAACCCCTATGCCAAATATAAGTGGACCTCCCAGGATTTGAACCCGTGACCAAATGCATATGAAGCAGACGTGCTAACTACTAGGCTAGTAAGAGGCCTAAATTCTTGTTTGCACCCAATAAGTCAAGGGCAAACAGATTTATATTATGTCAGATAGTCAAGCTGCTTTTAAAAGCATTTGACTGCTGTCAATGTACCTCAAGACTCACTTGGGAGTGCATTTAAACTCCATGTGCCCCAACAATGATCAATAGAGGTGGGTTCGAGGCATATCGGCCTAATAAGCAACGAAGAGGTGATCTTATCAATAAGAGAGTGACGACTCCATAGTAGGGACTGAACCAGTATGTAATATTGGATTTACACTGCCAAGACTGAAATTCTATCTTGGTGAGAAATCGCACCAAAGCAGATATAAAAGGTTCATGGCTAAATCTATGCAAATCTCTGGTGAAAGGACCCAACCCTACGTTGACCAGATCACTCGTCACCATGAATCAAAATGACATCAGGTTGGTGATTACTGGGTATGGCCACTTCTGGAAACACTTGGCAACAATTGGTATCTACAGAGACACCACTTGCTGACTTTGTGGTGAGGCTCTTGAGTCTGCCGAACATCAGTTGACTGAAGGTGAAGCCCTGGAGCTCAGGAGAAGGAGAATATTCGGGGTTGAACCTTCAGGGGAAGAAATGGAAGATAGTCAAGGAAAAATATTTAAAGCTAGTTAAACCGCTCGGAATAGATACCCCATCCTAGATGTCAACAGGGGAGCACAAAAATCCAAGATTGGCGTGTAATTAGGAATGGCCTCAGAGCTCTTCTTTCCCTTAACAAACCTAACTAGCAAAAATACTCTTCCCTATAAATTTTTAGCAATTTACAATATTTAATTAGTGTTTACTTAATAAACCATAATTTTATGAAGAAACAAGTATTAAAAATTGTTTCAGCTATTTATGTTATTGTTTAGTCTAACCACTATCCCAAGTGGTCCTACATCATTCTAACTCCAGAATGAAACAAATTTGTCCCTTTTCAACCCAGTTCCTATCCACCCACTCAATTTCATACTGATTATCATTACGTGCTGATAGTCAGATCTCTTCAATCCCATTCCCAGCTCAGAGGAATGTAATTAACACACCAGTGCGTAGCAAAATCCTGTGACCCCCGCAATTCAGACATCTGATAGATCTGTATACCATTCCTTTCCCTTAATCATCAGCAAACACATAATCTACGTTATAATACACACAAACGTTTCTTCCACCATAACATACCTATTGAGATAGTTGAAAATGTTTCAGTTTCTCTTTGCCTGAAGAGGGTGCCAGTGAACATTGTTGTATGTCAGCTATGTTTTCGGACTTATTGTGGTAAGTTTTCTTACGTCCTATACTTTCACACTGCTGGATAAACCCCAGACATTCGTAAGTATAACATAACTTTTAAAGGATTTAGAATTTTTTTCATAGAACCTATATTACATTATGCCTCCTTCCCTGTTAAGAAAATAAGGTAGCTATTGGCATTTTAATAACTAGTGGTGAAAAGTGCCAGAAAAAGAACTTTGTAGAAAGATAACCACAGTATTTACTTATACATTAGGGCTCTTTTAAACCAATTCTCAATAGATATTGTTAAAGATAAATCCTGGTTACAATAATTTCTATAACCTGTGTTATGCTCTACATTATCATTTGGCTACAGTCAACAATATATCCTCAAACAATATTTTGCTAAAAATGTAACAAGTCAACTAAGACTGTTTTATCTTTATTTCCAGCATGATTGAAAAATTCCAGTTTCCTTCTCGGCTCAAAGCTACAACCACTTTTAGCAATTTCCTATTTTTGAATGATCTTGATTTGACTAATTATTCTTACTGATTCTTTAATGTTTGTTAAAACTATACTTATGGTTTTTCAGATAGTTGCAGAGCTGACTTCAATAAAGCAGCAATACACTTACTCAATATTTCACAAGACTCAGACAAAACACTGTGATGTTGTTTGAAGGTCTACCAGTTAATAGTTCCTCAAGTTATTGAGCTTCCTGACTGTGGATTTTTTTTTTTTTTTTTTACTTCCTCCTAGTAATATAAAAGGAGTGGAGTTGTTAGCTGTTTCTGTGTCTCTAATGTCAAAACTGAACCAGACTTGGTTCAGTCCTGGTATAGTAGTTTTTGGTTTAGAAGGTTTTGTGAAACCTTCGTCGAATAAATTAGTTACCAGTACCCAAGCTTGCAATGTGAACGGGTAATAGTGTTTGTCATTTCTTCTTTCCATCTGTATTACAGAATTTAAATACGCAACAGATCTAGACAACTAGCTGTTTATTAGATTTCGGTAACCTTGAATGAAAAGCCTTCCCAATGGTTTATTATAGAAACAAGAAGACTTGCTGATACAGGTTCCGTGAAATTTCCTATGAAATTAGTACTTTATCTTGAGAAGTAGCACCAGTCTCCTCTCGCCAGCACACACATTGAAGTAACTAATATGAGTTAATAGTACGCAAAACAGTCGTCCGAGCACTTGTTTGAAAGTGTTCACCGTTAAGAGTACAAGATATATACAGAAAATTGATTGCTTTGGACTACCTGTTTGTTCCTATAGTCAATGATTTTAAAATGCGAACGTTGCTCAGAAAATTATCTTACTAAAAAGATATGAATCACAACTGAAATATGAATAGATTTATGCTGATGGTGACGAAAAGGTCGTCAGTACTTAAGAGTAAAGGGTTTGAAACAAGTTACATGAAGCTAAATAATTTGTGTGTAGTTGTTTTCAGTAGCTGGTTAGTCTCCTTCCATTTTAATTGTTCAACAAGAATCCTACTGGCTAAGGATCAGGTCTGGCAAAATTATATTTGATGGTTTGTACAACATTAACTTTAACCACTTCAAACACCTTCGATGCGAAACCAGTTTGAAAGCATACATGACATGACATACATCTTTTGTACTTAACATGGATAATGTACTGCCTAGCATATAACCATTCCGTATAATCTATTACTTTTCTATAATCATCATTTTTCTTCAATATGACTTACTTTAGCAGTGAGATTTGCTTTAGCCATTAGCATTTAGTTTGTTAATTTTCTTGGACTGCTGCAGAAGCAAAAATGACCTCCCAATATTTACTATCCAAAGGTAAGGAAATATAATCAAAAACCTATTACGTTTGATAAAAAACGTACTTGACATGAATTAATGCTGAACAAAAAAATTACTTTGAGAATAATTGTAACTTTAATCAACCCAAAGTTTATTGCATTTTATATTGTGGTAGGTTTTCTAAAATGGCAGTGGGTGTTGATCTCTTTCCTTGACGACTCTATTCAGAAGGTTAACAGCAACAATCACAAACCTGATAGAGATACTTTATACTTCCATTGTTGAGTGCCTCATCATTAACTTTCCACAAATAAATATTGTTATTAGGCTAAAAATAGCAGGACTCCTGTACTGAAGTAACAGGGAAATAAAACGAACTCAACAACTCAACTCACAATACTCTGATGTATATTTCAGAATATGCTAAATAAGTACTAAACATAGTATTGACAAGTAAAACATGTTTTCTGATTTAACAATACCAACAAACAAAGACAATAATCTGTAAAATACAAAATATGTAAAGAATTCAATTTGAACTTGTTTTATATATAGTAAAGAAAAGTATTTTTGTATTAAAAATATTCTTATATATAACAGTGGTTACATGCTTTATCTTGTCAAATATTAAACTAATCAAATTATAAAAAGTGATTGTAGAATGTCAAAGTGTAAATGCAACAATGAGTACTGCTAGTGTTGTGGTATAACAAAAGCGATAACACGAGCCCAGCCACCGACATCAGCACCTTTCAGCACGTCATTTTGTGGCATAACTCGTGTTATCATTTGTGCCAAAAACAGCAGAAACAATACTAATTGAAAGCAGCACAAGAAAACTAAAATACTTTTCATAATTTGCAGGAAGTAACAATACGAGTGACAATATTGAAGACTAATTTTTACAGATTAAACTAAAAATAAAGTAGCGATTCACATACAAACAAGCTTAATAATCTGAACTAAATCATCTATCAAGAAAGGTTCATATAATACAAAACATTTCATATTGCTACACTGAAGAGAACAATCAAATTTTACTTTAGAGATCATACTTGCAGCAGTAAAAACAAATTATAAATACTTTTGTACGAAGGGAGTTACACCAAATGTTACCTACAGGTAATTTTGAAAGTGGAATTTATTTGATGAGACCTTTAGCTTTGAACATGTCACGCATGAGATTCTTCAAATATTTTATCTCTCGCCCTAACTCTGTGAGTTCTGATTTAAGATGTTCATTTTTCTGCTGGAGCTCTTTCTCTTCACCAAGAATATCTTCAATTTCCTGCTTCTTCTTTAAACGGTACCTAGTAGCTGCATTCTTATTCTGCTCCTTTTTACGCATCCGCTTCTCTTCTGGTGGTGTTCTCGAGTATGGTTTTGTCACTCGCCTCCTCTTCGGTGCTTTAAGGTCGGATGAAGATTGAAGAGTCCATTCCGGATCACTGTAACCACTATCTGAAGATGGACTTGCAATGGACTCTATCTCCTCTGGTATTGACGACCGTGGACTGGTGACACTCGTCGCTGGCGCTTCTACAAGACTCTCGACTCGCATGCGAACCAACTCATCCAGCTCATGTGGCTGCATCTCTTGCAGCATGGTGAAAACCAGTTCTGTACTGTGGGGACTTTCTGGCGGTGTTAGCGTGTCATGGGTGTTTAGCGAGTAGTCAAACTCTTGTATCAGCTGTACGGGTGTCTGTTCCATTGGCAGAGGAGGCGGCGGCGGTGGTGGTATGTGGTATTGAAGAGGGTTCAGTGACAGAAGACTGTGGGCAGGAGGTTTCATTCCGACGACTTCAATTCCGTTATTGATTAAAGAAGGTTGTATTTTCTGCGTGACAGTGTCCAGAGCGCAATTGTTCATCTGAGAGGGTTTTAGAGCTGCCATGTCTAGACCGGGGTTGACTAAGGGTGAAGAGGGTTTTAAGCCGACCATGTCCAGGTTGTTCAGTAAGGAAGGAGGTGGCGGTAGATCATCAAATATTGGAAGATCTATTTTCTCCTCCAGCCAGTCGGGGAAAGGCTCCTCTGAAAACAAAAATTAAATAATGAACTTTTGCTGACAATTCTAAATCATTTTTACTTATTTTGAATAACTTATTTTTAGATACATGTATATATTATTTGGCATTGAGAATTTTATACACTATTAATTTGCTTTACTTTTTTTTAAAGAATACTGTATTCTTTGATGTCCAACATCTTTTATTAAGGTGTTTTTACCACGCTTTTATGAAGAGTAACCAATGATTCTGACCTTAAAAAATGTTTGAACAAAACACGCTAACAAATGATGTCAAAAATATTACACAAACATGAATATAAAAAGAAAATCAATCATTGGAATACATATTCCACTACACTTATGACAGAATGATAGGCTCAAACGACAATGTCAGGTTTCTGTTAAAGCTTAATTCGATCATAATCAGAGCTTAAAAATGTTGATGATGAGGGAGAGGAAACTATTGAAAACCTGTACAAGACAATCCAACCTGTTTGTTATTGTCCAAACCTGGGGATTGGTAAATAACAATGTAGTGGTAAATGTTATTTATACTATTGCTACCAGGGTAGGGGCTAAGCCCTGAAACCAATTGGTCTCAACCTTTTGGTTCAAACCTTTAAATCAAGCTAATTATAGTATTTGTTTAGTACAAATTTACAATTTCTATAAGTAAAAATACTTATGAGCATGTGCTTTAAAATGTTACTTATTTAATGTGCATCTACATGATTGACAAAATTTTTCTTGACGATGAACTTTCAACAAAATTTTACAAGGCTCTCAAATACTACTTCTTTACCTCTGGACTGCACTGTAATTCTGAGCACCGCAGTGCAGATAGTTTTGTTCTACACTGAACTAACATTGGAGACAACACAGTACAAGAGATCCATCTTTTTGCAGAGGTAATTTCGCAATTTGGTTTCAGTATTAAAAGGTGATTTTAATTTTTTTCTATATAAATGAATAGGCTTTACAGTTTATTTTGATGCCTCGTGGTTTATTTTTGTAATCAATCCTGGTGGTAGAAACAAAATTAACAGCTGAAAAACTTTTATGTTGCAATTATCTGGACTAGATGGCTATTGCCATTGTTACGTAACAACATTCAAACTTGTAGTATTTTTATCCTGTCAGTTGTTATTGCTTATACGTAATAATAACAATAATAATAAATGTAAGAATTTGGATTTGACATTATAGGAAACATATTAGTAAAACCCAATCGTGTGAATGAAATAAGTGCCATTGAAGAAACTTAAGAACTCCCACATGACTAGATAAAAAAGTGTATACAGTTAAGTGTTATAATTCTTTTTGTTATTCTTATGATTTCTGAGTAACTTTTTTATATATGTTCATACACATGAAATTATCTACAATATGTAACTTTTGGAACTGTTTCTGGGTTTATTGCAACTTTTCTGACGGAAGTCCAAACTTTGAAAACCTTTCCTGAAAGGTAAATAATTGTGTTCAAGGACATGAGGATATTGTATCAATTGAGAAATAATATTTTTTGTTGTTAATTTATCTTTATTTTGCGTTTATTTCTGATTTCAGAGATGTAAAACATGTCATACTGTAGTAATATATACTATTGTTTGATGAATTTTTAATTAAATGCTTCCAGAATGTAACAAAAGCATTTTTTACTTTTAGGTTTTATATACTTATATATTTTGTACACTTGGAGAGTTAAGCTAACATTGTATCTTATTGTGTATTTTGAACACAACTTATACACAAAGTTCAGTAGAGAAACCAATAGATATCCACGTGCACATATTATTACATTCCAACATCAATATGAATAAAAAACGTTATTTTAATGAAATAACATTCAAAGGTTGTTCAATGAAGGAAATCTGTCCCGTGTGGTCCATAACATGTGACGGACACTACATTAGTACAGACATTAGTGTGATAAGGCCAACAAACGTGCAATAACACAGCCATTGACACACTTAGCCTTCAGAATATGCGCCTGATTGCTCGAACCAAACTGACTTTAAAAGTTGGAGTGGCTTGTATAAACCAACAATCATTATCAATAAAAGTTGAACTAGTTGTTAAAGGTCTTGGGTTTTTATATTATAATCACTATTCCTGTTTTAGAGACGTGCCATACTGGTTTCAGATATAATTCACCCGTTAGAGCCTCCAAACTGAATTTAAATATTACAAAATGTTAAAATACCCGAAAAATCCATCTTCAGTCCTTCCAAATTGCAATTTCATGACTTAATATCTTCAATTCCGAGAATGACTGCAAGTCATGAAATTGCAATAGGATTTCAAGAAATTTGGAAGGACTGAAGATGGATTTTTACAGCTATTTTAATCTTTTATAAATCAGTGTATAGTTTATAATTGATTCAGAATAAAACATTTTTTAATTAATATAATTTTAATATCAGTCTTTAAGCTCTTTTCTTACTGGATTTATAATTTAATGTTATAGATGAAAAAAACACTCCAGTAAATAGTTTTTAATTTTTACAAAATAATTTAAATACTTTTTGAAGTTTTTTATAAAATTTGATTTTATAAAAATGTACAGTACTATAATAGATGGGGAAGACAAAGGTTGTTGGACATTTGCCATCATTACGTGAAAATTACCAATCACGACGTTTCGATTTGGTAAAACCCAAACCTTCTTCAAGTGCTAAAAACTAAATTATATCTACACAAACATGTTCTTTCTTAAACTAATAAACTTATCTACTTTAATAATCATCTACATTTTAACCTAGATCATAGAATGGAGTATAACAAAATGAACTTCGGCTAAATATAAAAATGTTAACAGGGTTAAATTAATACAACCAATTAGGCACTGCAAAGGTCACGATATCAATGAAAAAATTTTAAATAATTGTTAAGTGACAATAAGTGTTGTCTTTTCAGGTTAAAATGTAATTGTAATAGTTAATTATATTGGATAGTAGTCTCAGTCCTTCCGAGTCACATATATCATTTTTTGTGCATGTTTAATGTTATTTTAAATTAATAGTGTTTTCAGGTACCATATATTTATTTTATTTATGATTAGTTAATGTAATCTCATTTCAGTCTGATTTGAATATTAATTTAATTGTGTTTTAATATTTTTTCGTTGTTATCGTGACCTAGGCAGCACCTAATTGGTTATAATAATTTAACCCTGTTAACATTTTTTTATATTTAGCAGAAGTTCATTTTGTTGTACCCCATTCTATGATCTAAGTTAAAATGTAGATAAGTTTATTAGTTTAAGAACGTAGTTTTATAACATGTGTAGATATAATTTAGTTTTTAGCACTTGAAAAAGGTTTGGGTTTTACCAAATCGAAACATCGTGATTGGTAATTTTCACGTAATGATGGCAAATGACCAACAACCTTTGTCTTCCCCATCTGATACTCCATCATTAACAAATTTCAAAAACAAAAAACTATAATAGAGTTTTATAGAAGAAATCTTAATAAATTAAACACATTTTCTATTGAAGACGAGAAAAAGTAACAAAATATACAATGAGAACCAGTTACATTTAATAACCATTATCGATAATTTATTATTGGTCAATGAGCTTAAATATAAATTAATCATTAAACTGACTGTCTTGAAGAGATATTAATTTTAAAATTTGTGCAATGACACTGTTAGGTCCATGAGAACTAAATTTAAGTGTTTACGATTTGAAATTTAATTTTAATTAACTATATTTGTTAGTTATACCACTACATATTTCATAAACGAAAATGTTTTTCTAACATGCAAAGTAATATATTTTTAATTTAAATTAATAATATCACAAAAAAATTACAATGGGGTGTAAACCCAGAGAGAGAGAACAAGGGACAAAGTTATTAACCCTTTAGGGAATGTTCCTTTTTTTTCAGCACCAAAAAGCAGGTGAGAAGTGATTTGTTTTGAAAAAACGAAATCAAAGATATAGGCCTACAATCATACAAACTCTGGATCTGGATTTCAGGGTATATACCTATTTACAAGTTTGAACACGATATATATATATATATATGTTTATAATGATAGTGAATTTATGTACAAACATGTTATGTACAGCTTTATAATTAGAACTATACATATAATGGGGTTGTTATTTTTGTACATTTTCTTCTTCTTTAGTGTAGAAACCTTTTAATAGTTTTACTAATTAATTTGTTTTTTTTTTAGCTACAACAGGGTGTCCAGTAAACTTCCTTAAACAAGGTTTCCTTACTTTTTTCTAACCTTCTAATGATTTCATACAAAATTTCCCTGACCCCGAAAATCCACATAAATAAAATATACACGTATTTAATTTAATCTATATATATAAAATCCAATGTATGTTTGTTTGTCTATCCTTTATGCGCTACCAAACCGTCCAGCCGATCGCCATGAAACTTGGGGAAGTTGTTCTATATACCCCAGGGAAGGTTTCTGTCCTATTCCCGTTTCTTTAATCCCTCAGGGCTCCATCCCTTGGACTTCTAAAGTTTCGATGTTAATCAAATAGCAGGATGCATGAAGGTATATAATAAGTCAAATATAAAAAGAATATCAGCTGTGGGTTTTAAATATGTCAAAATTATATTGTTTTGATTTCTTGTGAAGCTATATTAATTGATTGATTTATTTGATTAACAGCTGTTAAATAAAAACAAATATAATAAAATTGTGGTAGGCAAAACTTTCAAAATTATAAAAATAATTGAGTACAGTAGTAAACTACACAAAACATCAGCTGTTGTAAATTGGATACTATGTAAACTGAACGGTTGCTGCACATTTCAATGATACAATCAAAACTCAATATTATGACCGGCGAAGCGGGCAGGTACAGCTAGTCAATAATATTATACAAGTATATTATTATGTAGCCAAATGTTATCAATTTACAATATATTTTTACTAATAACTAAATTCAAAACTATACAATTGTTATTTTTAGACTATTTTATAAGATATAAAATATTTTAGAAGCTTGAATAAAAAAGATAAAAAATAGCCTTAAGTGAAAAAAACATATATCTTAGAACTTAGGCTGTTTTAAGATATGTTTTCTAAAACACATATCTGTTTTCTATTGTCTAGTTAACGGCAAACTAAGACAATTTTCAAAAGGGGAAAATATTACAATTTCACTTAAACAAAACTAGCATAAATAATTAATTGTAGATACAACTTAATTGTCTGATTATAATTGTTAAATAAGTTGTATCTACAATTATTTATGCTAGTTTTGTTTGAGTGAAATTGTAATATTTATTGTTGAGTGAAATTGTGATATTCAGTGTTTTAAATGTTTAGGGATAAAACTACTTGTATATTAGGCTATACAAGCATAACAAAATTAATTTAATAACTTTTAAATGGTTTAGGTTATTAAATTGCATGTAAAATCAAGATTTGGCACTGAAAAAAAAAATAAATAAAGCGTTCCTTGTAGAGCATCTAAGTATATAGTTGCATTACGAATTTCAACACATTGATGTTCTTGTTAGGATTGTCCAGTTTTTATTTCACAAATTTTTTACTATTCCCTGACTTTTCCAGTGTTCCCTATTTTCCCTTTTGCTGGACACCCTGCAGAAACTATCGCAACAATCAGCCGTACACTAAGTGAAGATCTGTCCTTACAATACTTTGTATATAAAAGAAGTACAAGTCCAAGGACATTAAAACCAGCTCCTGGCAGGAAGCCATGAATAGTCTGCGGGATACAGGAATGATATGAATTCCATATGCAATCCAAAGAACGTACCACGTGTAGTGTGGTGCAACAGAGAGACTTCTAGGAAAAATTATACAGCCCAAGACTTTACCCCTTGCACTTACAACTCAGTAAGTGAGTCTGGGAATAACTGAAGCAGTTTACTTCTTTACTCACACAGCACATAGATGAAAATGAACTTAAAGTACAGTAGCATACCTTCTGTCTTTGATTTCTTACATTCATGAATAGAGAACAGTTGATATTTTTATAAAACAACAAGATCAAACAGCATTTATAGGTTTAAACAGTGTTTAAATAAAAATAACACTTCAATATATCTTTCGTGCTCTTTGGAATCTACCATACTTAAAGAAATAAAAATATTGTTGTTTATGCATGCAGCCAGTGAATAAATGATGGTCTTTCTACAAACTACAATCGTGGATCCACATATACGACATTTGTACATGCATGTAAAATTGATTTTCAATATGTAAATCATATGTAAGCCAACTAATAATATAAAATAACATTAAATCCATGTTTAAACATGTCAGCCTTTATTGAATCCTTTCATTCTGTTCCCTCATTCATAAATTATATTCCCACAAAGGTGTAAGTTGTTTATATTATTATATGCTTCTTGTCAAATTGAATCTGAGCCTACCATATTACAAATTATAGTTTCAATCACCTGCTAGTTTTTACACATAAAATCTCACAATACTTGTTTATATGGTACTTGAAATGCACTTTTATATCATAATGATTCAGATTTAAAAATTGTTATGAAAGTAATTGTTTTTTGTCTAGTGTATCTTTTCAAAACTTATAAAATGTATGGCTTTTAATTTGAATGCCCTTCAGAAATCTATGTTATTGGCTAGCTTATATAAAAATTTTATTTAAGTTTTTTCCTCATATCAATCTGCACAGTTTAATTCATAGAAAGTATAAAACATGCTGTATTTTGAAGTATTGTTGTGGCTTGCAAGGAAAACAAAAACAAACTTTGTTTAATGTATTTTAAACGAGACTATTATCAAAATGACTACGAGTTAAAGAGGGGGGGGGGTAGATGCGGGTTCTTACTACATCAATGAGAGCCTGGAGGCACCGTAACAGTAGTGGCGGCCGGAGAAATCTAGTTCACCTTGTGCGGGAAGGACAAACACTCTGTCGCTGACAGGTCGACCCAAGCCCACGCTTTTGACAAACGACACAACAACTGGTTCCTGAATTTGCATAGCAAGGAATACGCATCGTAGCACAAAATGAGCTGAATGAGTAAACCTCAACAAACAAAAATCTTAATTTGGTTTTTAATAAAAAGGAGTCAATACACGCAATTCTGATGGTGCATCAATTTTGTAACATTATATCAGTTAATCGGTCAGAATCTTTAAATAACTTGACTTTCTGCGATGAAGGTCTACAACATTTCTACCAATTTTACTTAACTATTGGAAAGTGCTTCACTGAATAAAAATCAGACAAGAAATATTATAATTTAAATCAGAACAACCATTAAGAATCCATGTATTTGTTATTATGACAAAGCATGTAGTTCAAGAAATGTGCACTATATATTCTTTTATATCAATTAAACAACCCTTGAGATGTGAAATTAAAATAGTATTCAGTTAAAAAAATTAAAACACCAGTATTATGTTAGTGTTAAATGTTAGTACATTTTTCGGAATTGGATTTTTGGTTCAACTAAAAGGAATTTTATGTGTTTTTCTTTCAATACAATATTAAAAATTGTTATAATTATATACTTTTTGCTGTATTACAATGCAAATTAAAAGTAAAATAAAAGTCATAACTTACTTTTTACAGAACAGTGCTATGGAATAGTTCTAATGGATTAATAATATTAGTTTTGTTCAAATTTTTTCCCCTTTGTAAGAAAACCGGTATTGCATTATACACATTTATATGACCGAGAGGAAGTCACTTAAAAGATGAAATCGCTGATTGATTTTTTATTTTTAGTAAATAATAATTATGAGCAATTGTCAAGATAAACTTAATCCAATTATATTTAACAAATGTCACTCCTTATATACAAAAGAAGTCTAAATTGCTTGAAAATTAATGGCAAGATATTATGTTATGTCCGCATAAGTCATGAATGTTTTGCTATTTTTTTCTTTTTTTAATTTTAGAAATTTTATTTGATGAATAAATGGAAAATTAAAATAAGTTCATAGGTGAGATTCGAATGTATATTTTTATTGTATGTTATTTGCACCAATCACTAAGAACGTAGGCACAACAAGAAATTTTTCTTGAAAACGTAATTGCCAGTTTCTTTAGCTATGGCCTTCTGCAATCTGATACGATGACAGAATACTCCCCAGCTATGCGACACCCATATCTGATCAATTTGTGTCAATTAATGTATATTGATTCAATCAATTATTAATTAAAATTAATTCTTAGATGCTCACAGCATTCTCAACTGTGGTAAATTATTTTCAGTGTTGTTTTAGTCTTTGATCAACATCTACAATTTTTTTGTCACACTATTGCTACTCCTATTTTAGGTGACTTATTCAGTTGTTTAAAATATTTGTTTTGTTTGGTATGACAATTATCACTTCTATTTCTATAATTAATTGTTTCATTAATATAACACTTAATTATCAAAGTATAGCAGTTTCAAAGATATTTTATGAATAGTATTATAAACAATTTTTAATGAATCATACAAACCGCAGAAATTGTAATGATAAAATAACAAATATTTAATAAATAAACGACTATCATGACTCATTTATAATAAATAAACAAATCAATCTAATGACTCATAAGTTACTTATAGCATGTACACAAATTACGGTAAGAACTATTCTGTAAAACCGT
Organism: Stictocephala bisonia; assembly: GCA_035578905.1. Lineage (NCBI taxonomy): Eukaryota > Metazoa > Arthropoda > Insecta > Hemiptera > Membracidae > Stictocephala > Stictocephala bisonia. Next base: position 30,147 of record JAQJVL010002139.1, read on the forward strand.
TTCCATTCTTGTCAATAGTTGACATACAGCAGTTTTAAATTGTAGAGTACTGGCAGTTAGTTATGTATGATAGTCTGGGATGTCTCAAAAGCTTTAGACAATAATTTTTTTTCTAATAGTTTTAAAATAGTTTCCAGTAGTTTTTGTTCAGTTTATATCTATAAAAAAGGGTTAACATTTAAAAATACACTAAACCATTTTCAATGTTTCTAAATTGAACAGTTTGAAAATCATGCAGTGTGTCAACAACCAAGCTGAAGCGTTTTAAGGAAGCAGATAAATAAAATTGTATCCACAACAGAGTTGCAGGTAGTAAGGTAAATTATATAAAATACTGTTTTTGCAATAGGAATACATAGAGCAAAAATAAAATACTGCTTTCTAATCTTAATATGAACAAGAGACAAAATAAACAAAAACATTCATTTTTCAACTAACTAGGAAATCTAAAAAGACGAGTACAAATCACTATTGTAAGTGCAACAATAGTCTTGATGGTCTTGATGTTGTTATATGATGGACACATGTGCCCTGCAGACACATAACCAATTCTCAGTAATTGTGATCAAAACAACAAATCACAAGTCGTTAAAGATGGAAGTGACAGATTTGACTAGAGATCTGACAAATAATGTGTGTTAACAGTTTATGTAAACTAAATTTTATTTTCTGTCCAAACGTCTGGCCATAGATTGCCACGCATTGCTGTCTGGTGTTAACTATTTGTTATTATTTTCTTCTTTTGTTGTTGTTAGTGAAATAAAGGTTGACCGTTTAATTTATTTTGTCTGAAATAAAGTAACTCACAGTTGTTTTCATAAATAAACAATCATCCAGGTCACAGTAATAAACTTTTAATTTATGATTTAATATAACATAAATCAGCTGGTCCAGAAGCACTTTTTCAGCACAAAGATTTATTTTCATTTGTGAAATTCAGATTGGAAAATACTTGAAATCTCCTGTTACCATTTGCAATTTTATGAACTAAATATATAGAAACACTCAGTATATAAATAATTAGGACTTAAATTAAATTCAATCACTACTTTTTGAGTTTTGTTGACACAAAAATACAGAAGATTTATTTTGATATATATTGAGTTGATGCGTTTGGTCTAAGGAAAGCTAAATGTTGTGACTGTCTACCAATTTATCTTTCTACCTACTGTAGTTGATTTTAAAGGGAAACTAACAGTCTACTTTATATTACCATCAGTGGAATTTGATTAATAAAATATAATTTCACATATTTGTGGTGTTATGAATATTTAACAGCCAGTAAAAGAATGTTTCACTACACTACTATGAGTTCAGTTGTTTTCGTTATGTGTTTACAACCTGCGAAACATATTTTCAACAGCTGTCTATTGTTTACTACCGAAAGTAACATTGTTTACAACCGAAAATTTTCCACAGTCAACAACACCTGTTTTTAAAACATGTTTCTAATTTAATAAACAGTTAACATTCCAAAAATGAGTTTTTATTCCGTAGTGTAGTGAAAAGTATCGTTCAAAACTCGAGTGAAAGTGTTTTGTATGTTCTCGACCATTCGAAGTGCTCGACAAGTCTCGCACTTCAAACATATGGTCTCGAACATGCAAAACCCCACTTTCCACTCTTGTTATGAAATATACTAATATTAATATTAACTTCTGCACAATGTTGTTTCATGTTTAATGTATGATCAGATCATATCTCTTTATATTCACTTAATGTACAAGCTAGAAGACTGTGTTGTTAAAACAATATTTGGCCCACCCACCCAACTCACAATAAATACACTAAGAAAAAAAATTCTCATCTTTGATGTTTTACGACGCCAACCTTTTCCTGCATTAAAAGACTCTCCCGCCCAACTGCACATAAATGCTTTGCAACAATTCTAACTAATCTCTCTACACTCTCTACCCAAACAACACAGCTAAGACAAAGATACCTACACCACCACCATGACACCAAACACACAGTGGACTTCACCCTCTCACAGCACCACCACCTGAGTCTGTTTGAGCAGAAGCCATCTTACAAGTATCCTCTAGTAGTGTCAACATTGATGGCAATCATTAAGCAGATACGTGTAAGTACTAAGAGGACTAAGAATAGAATCTATCGGCTACAATTTCCACAACACATTGTCCCCAAGTAGCTGGGTTATACAGCACTGTGCCACTAGTGCCGACTGACAAGCATCAGGGCAGAATGATGATTCTCATTCATCGTACATGGATAATATTTAAAGAATCGATTATAGGGGCATAGAGTAAATAAGAATTACTTAGTTCAGCAGATTATAGGGACATAGAGTAAATAAGAATTACTTAGTTCAGCAGATTATAGGGACATAGAGTAAATAAGAATTACTTAGTTCAGCAGATTATAGGGACATAGAGTAAATAAGAATTACTTAGTTCAGCAGATTCGATGATTATATTTATTATTACCTTTAAATTGTAAATGTGCATTTTTTAAACTGTCCTTCAGCTGAGACTGTTGTCCACCCTATGATATTTTTCTACTGCCTATTGCTTTATTAATTTAAAGAAATAAACATATTTCTTAACTTTTTTTTAAATCTTGGCCCGAGTTAGGTTGAACATCACACTTCAACAAAAAACCACTTTCAAAAAAGTATCTTATTTATATATTTGAACATTAATTCAATTAATAAAACTTTCAAGCTTAAATGTGCAACTAAAGTACTCGATCTTGAAGTATTGATCTAACGTTAATTTTTAAAGATTTCATTTTACTAGGGGATCAAACTTATAATTTTTCTATTAGTTTGAATTACTTGTTATTACTAATTAATGGTTCTGTAAAGGAAAAATCTATGACTTGACACATCTATATTTTATTTAAAAAGAATCATATTATGAGATGTGTGCCTCCTAAATATTTCGTTATTATAAATAGAGAGCATGGTTCCAAACGTGATGTTTACGAAAAATTTTCCTCCGCCACACCTCCCATTTATTTAGGTCATTACCGTGTATCTGCTAATGGTTTGATAATCACCGTGTCTGGAAAATAAACTGGACATCAACAATAGTTTTACTTGGAATTGTGATGGAACGTTTCTTATACTTTGATCATAACATTCAAGAATGGCCGTTTGGGGTTTAAATTATCATATAATTTTTTGTATGCATTTTTTTTTCTTTCTTCTAGTAATCATAACAATCAGTTAAGTTCAAAGAAGATAATTTGTTTCTAAACTTGCTAAGATTATTGTAAAAGTGAAGCGATAATCAGAACATGTATCAGAAATGGTTAAACCAACAATAGCCACTAGTTGGTCTAAAAATTGCTGATTTATACATTTCGTAGTTTTGTCTAAATCAGTGTAATCTATTAAAGCGGTTTAAGATATCAATAAAATAAACAAAGAGGAAGAAACTAACGATTACAATTTGGAACTTTTTGTGCCTTCCTTAAATGAAAAGACGTGTATTTGTCAGTTATCAGTATTATATTATGATTAGCTTTGATGCAGAACGTTAAGATTTATCATCAAATTTCTAAAGAGACCTTTGTTGACAAATTAAAAGTATCTACTTATTGAACAAAATATCTGCAATAACTTATTGGTTGGTTGTTCAGGATTACAAAAAATACATGAGATTAATTTTTCTTGTAATTCACATAAGTTTTGTATCTGCTGTAAACGCTGATAACTTGATAACGTGAACAATCACGTTGCATAATCTGGAACTCAACTAACCTATCTCATTTTGGTTGAAAAACCACTCATTATGGAATGCGTAATGTGCTACTAATAGAGGATGTAGAATAAGCAATCTATGGTAATAATTTTACAAATAAACTCTAACAAAATAACACAGAGGATTATTAAAGATTCAAATTTGAAATACTTCATTAATTTAATTTTTCAGTCAGCCGAAGTTGACAAAACCTTAGAGCATCTTATTAATACATAGTCTCAAACCATTACAGTATTTAACTTTTATTGCATTTTAAATACAAAAATTTTGTAAAAAGGGTGGAAAAGATCTGTGTAGATAATTTTGAATGCCCACAGAATGTTATATGCAATTGTTTATATTTACACAAGTTATTTCTGTACAGAAAAAAATATCGTTTTACATAGTAAACTCTTCAGAAAAAATAGTTGAACATTTATATGACAAATTAATAATTTAAAACACAAATTTAAAAATGCTTTTATATTTTGAAATATCTGCAAACGAAATAATTTGTATTCAATTCGATTGAGGTAATGATTTCAGAACCGTTGTTGAACTAAAGTTTTCTGTAATTCTTTCACAATCTGAGATGTGAATAATCTTGTAAATTTAATTGAATAATCTTGTAATTTTTTTAATCGACCCTTGATTATACGCTAATGGCCGAGTATAAAGTTATTGGTTTATCGTATATATAGCCTGACCCCGTTCCCCAAACAGATGTGGTAACTTGTGCAGCCCTCGCCACCGTAACCGACGGTGTCGAGTTCCTGTGATATTTTGGACCCTCTCACAGTCCAACAATGACAACTTCTCATATGATGAAATACAAACAATACCTGCTGTTGACAAATGTACCAATGAAAGAATCGAACGATCTAGATCAATTTTTGCTATTTTCAATTATCAAAGGGGAGTTAAAAAAATGTAGACATGTGACTTTGTACTGTCAGACAGTTAACAGATTAAGCACTATTGGAAGTCAAAAGAATTAGGGAAAACAAACTTCTAATTCTGTATAGAAATAATCTTGAAAGTACCATTCAACAAAGTATTAAGAAAATTTAGTTACCATGAGTGAATAAATAGTTTTACAACGTTAAAATATAAAAATAAATTTGAAATTAATAATATGCACTTCTTTATAGAGATTTCAATTTTGTATTATGATTTAAACTATAAAAAGTGGACTGCTGAAATCAAATAAGAGAAAAAATTATAAAAGGGTAAAGATCACTGCTGTCTTATTTTAAGAATATATTTTTTTACATGTTTTAGTATCAATTACTTAACTATCACAATTAAAAACATTTTAAAAATATAAAATTGAAATATAAGAAAATATTTTAGTGTTAATTGTTTATCACAAATTGATATACAATTTAACAATGCGACATTGCATTTTTTTAATTTTTACTACATTTTTATCGCTATAACTGACAAAATTAACGTAAAGTTAATAATGTAACTAAAACTTTCATTGGACCTGATGTTTTATTTATTTTAGACGAACTATATCATGATGGTTGACAGTGAGTCATTGTCCCAACAGACTTGTTGAAACAAGCTATCAGACCTGTGAACTTTGACTCAGGAAAAATCTCTAAAATACAGTCAACGCCTCCCGACAAGCAAGACATTTCTGTTGTGACTATGATTTTAACATACAATTGAATCCTTGTAAATAAAATTAAGCATCTTATGAAAATGAAATAAATATTGAAAATTATTTATGGAAGATTTTTTTTTTCTTGGCATATTTCACTATTAACAACAGCTGAACATTTTTATGTTTGTATGTGACATAAGTAAACTGTTTTTGTATTATTTGATTTGCAACAATGAACTAAAAGCTTAAAACTCAATTACATAGTCCAAGACAAGCAGAATGTACACTCGGTAACTTGTAGATTTTCAGAGTTTTTCTTCCATTGACTTTTAACACAGTACTTAAAATGAAAACATAAAAATAAATGTTAAATAGTAAATATACCAATCACAAACATTACATTATCAATAAATATAAAACGTACAGACTTGTCTTATACATCAAAACCTAGAAAACAATAAAAAAAATGTATGTAAGATTCATTTTTAGCATAACACAAAAAGCCGACAAAACAGTCTATTTATATAAAATTTTAAAAAATATATAAATAGCTCTTTGCCTCTATAATACTCGTACAATATGGGATATGAAAAATTCATAAAAAAATTAATAATATATCGAATAAATGTGAGAAGATTGTTAGAAAATATGCTAAGAAATGTGATCTGAGATCAAAGTTCATGTCAGAATTTGCCAATTATGTATCATAATTATAATAAGAACAGAATCACATGAGAAACATTTAATTTACAACCTCCATTTAAAGAGAGGAAAGGGAAGAAGAAGAAGATAGCGGATGGTGGACAGTCTAAGGGTAGGAGGGAAGTATGAGACTAGCTGAAAACTGAGAGAATTTGGCACAGGGCTGCAGCAGGACCTGCCTGAGGACAGAACACCTGATGATGATAATGATTTTCATATTTTACTTTCTTTTAAAACAATACTCAATCATTATTAAACAGGGTGTTTTTTAAAGATTTTTACCAAAATTCTTGCTGAACCCTATTTGAAAACAGAAACTATAACTCAACATTTTTTATGAATTACACTGGTTATAAGCAAAAACTACGAAAATTATAACGTTCATAAGAAGTTTTATACCGCCTGTTTTCACTACTATCAAATTGTGCCGTATTTGTGCGACCAATCATTGTAGCCAATGTTTGAGACAACTTGTCAGTACGTCTGATTGAACAGGCATTTCCCATGGTGAAGATATCTAAATGACAGTGCAGGCCCTGAACTGTGCCGGCCGTAGACACGAGACAGCACAGAATTATGAGGTTAATCGGCTTGTCAAATACAAAGCTATGTCTGTCTGCAGAGATAAGACTGGTTCTGTCCGTGATACCAAATATCTTTCATGTAATTTTTTAAGGATACTGTAGCAAATTTTCTTTATAGTTAAATAATTTTTTTTAATACTTCTGGAACTGTTTTAGTTTGAGTGTTTTTATTATAATAAATAAAAAATGAAAAATCATACAAACAAATTTGTGAAAGTAATACGTCGGATAATTTTTCAATATTAAAAAAGTAAAATAATACAGTATTTTTCAGTAAAAATCCTCTTTAACTACGATTGAACAGTTGTTGCAAGTGTTAAAAAAATTAACAAAAACATTTAGTTACTTTGAAGTTTTAAACTCAATAACTTTCATTTTAATTTCAGAACTTGTTTCAGTTGTTTTACATAGCATAAAACGTAATAAAATTAAAATTTATTTTATCTCTATAAAATATAAAGACAATCTTGCATTAAAATTGACAATTGCTATTAAAAAAGCTTAGAAAGGCAGATTATTAAAACAAAATAATAATTTAGTACAAAAAGGGTTTTTATGATGAAACAGATAAACAAATACAATAAATATGTTAGCTTTAGAGGTTAAAATCAATTTTAATTGTTAGATGCAGAAATTATATAAAAAGGAACAGCTAGATAAAAAATTCTTGCTCATAATAGTTAAAAAAATTATTGTAATACAAAAATACCCTGTTAACTTAGGTTCACTAATGATTTCATTTAATATTTCTCTATCTACACTCAAATGTTTCAATATTAGGCCTACATTCTATACTTAATGTAACACATTGCTTCTATTTACATATCACAAAAATATCTAAAGTCAGCGCAGAAATTATGTGCAACCAGTTGGAAGGTTATTTTTCTAAGTAACTAAGAGGCCTACCAAAAATCTAATCACACCATTGTTTTCCTCGTTTAATTTTACGTTATTACATGAGCATATTACAATTTTACTATAAGTTTTATTAATTTTTATTTTTCTTGGAACAAAAAAAGTACAGGAATTTTATTGAGTTTTCACTGTACATCAAATTTACACAGTTATTACTAAAAACCCTGTTAATGTATCGTATTCATATTTTAATAGCTGATTGGTAGGAATGTTTCCTATACATTTTAGAATTTAAACTTTTCGGGGGAAAAAGTTCTTATTAATTCCCTGAAACATTGTTTTCTTGGTTTCTAAGCGTCATAAAATTAATTATTTGGTCTTGTAATCCTTGTGACATATATCGTTACTATACATTACTTTCATATGTGCAAGTATATGCAGTGAATTTATACTGATTTTATTTGATTTATATTTATCAACTCAAAGTTATTTTAAATCAATTTAAATCTATTTAAAATCACTGAATTTTAAAGACACTTGCATACATTTGAAAGTAATGTATAGTAACTATACATGTCATACAGATTACAACAAGACCAAGTAATTAATTTTATGACCTTTGGAAGCCCAGAAAACAATGTTTCAGGGAACTGATAAAAACTTTTTTTCTCAAATAGTTAAAATTCTAAAATTCATACAATTTAAAGAAAACATTCCTATCAACCTTGTATAAGTGTAATACATTTTATCACACTTATACATACAGGTTTTTTTAGGAATAACATTGAAAATTTGAAGAACAGTGAAAACTAGTTAAAATTCTGGTATTTTTTGTTCCAAAAAGGATAAAAATTATTAAAACTTCGAATAAAATTCAAAAATGCATATGTCTTAACGTACAATTAAACGAGGAAAACAATGGTGTGATTAGATTTGTTGTAGGCCTCTTAGTTCCTTAGAAAATAACCTTCAAACTCCGGTGCACATAATTTCTGTGCGGACAGTAAGCCCAAAACTTTTTTTTTTATTTTCTGTGAATTTTTTTCTTTATAGGGGCTTTTAGAAAGGTATAAATAGGCAATGAACAAATAATTATGTTACAGACTTAAATTATGGTGCAAAATGTGTAAAACAATTGTTTTTATGACATCATTATAATAGAATTTCAAAAGTAAATTATATCTTTCCTATTATTAATAATTTATAGGATTATGTACAAATCTAGTTAAATACGACAAGAATTTTAAAACTCACTGCACCCAATATTTTTATAATTTTCGTAATATATATAAACTCAACAATTCATTAACATGTTGTTATGTATTTTTGAAAGAATTATAAACAATAGTATTAGTTAGTGTCAGCAAAGAAAATGTTTAATGCCTTCACATTACGGTATATTCCCAATAGCAGAAGTAAAACTTGTGATAATTCTAGCGAACTAATCTCAGTCTAACCGAGATAATTAAGTTTTCCGAGGATTTACCCATTAAAAAATCTATTCCGCAACTGAGTATTTTGGTGATCATTTCTCGTAAACATTTATAGTTTTTTTTGTATTTATAAGTTTTGGTTTCGTCTGACAAAGCACCGGTTTTTATATATTTTTGATGATATTATAAACGTTGATATACCAATAAATTTAATCAGATTATTTATCAGTTACAAAAAGGATGGTTCATCGGTGTTTAAAGTGGTTCTTATTTCAATGCTAAAATAATCATATAATCATAACAATATAATACAATAACCTCTCAGTGTTTACAATTATATTTCAAAATTTATTGTTGTCTCATTTAAAATCTTATAAATAGTTCATATTATCAGTTTTGAGGCAAACCTCAACACCAAAAATATATCTAATATTGAAAATGCTAAAATAAAAATCAGTTCAACTGGGCTTCTCAATACATCTATTTTTTTTCATTTTATGCTTTTTATCACACTCAACATTTTAAACAATTTTTCTGCTAAGCTTTATTTAATTAGCTTTAAAACAAATCCTTAGTAACTATAATTTACATGCGTACAACCTCTTCCGTTAGGTAAATAAGAGGATTTTTTTATAATTGATTGTAAAAATATTGAATACAGACTTCCTTGCCATGGGTGGTTGAGTTTCCTGGTCTAAACTCTTTGTCCAAAAACAAACTTTGTACCTAGTTTGATAAAAATGTATTAAATATTAACTCATACAACCGTTAGAAACTTATACAAGTGGTTTTCATAAACATGATTTTCAGATAATTTTTTGTAGCCACAATAAGAATCTCTCAAATAACTTAATTTTATAAAGAAAATTAAGTGAATATTTTCATGAATCTAGATGTACTTATAGATTGCAGATACTTAGTTTCCGAAGAGTAGGAAAAATGAGAATTTTTACTGAACTACATACCGAAATAAGGCGGAGACATCATTTGCGGAAAATACATATCCACTGGTTGGTAAAAAGACTCCTGACAGCTCACTCCGTACATAGCGCACAACAAAAATTAATTTATCCTACACTTAAAAGTCCTAAGAGTCTCTGAGGAGTTAGAAAAATTTCAGACTTAAAAAATTAGGTGGGATCGACTGAAAAGTTTTCGTAACTTCTTCCGATATAGAAAAACAGTTCACCTTCTTTTCACGAGTTTCTGTGAGTTGAAAATAATTAAATGATTCCACATAAAAAGATAGATGGTCTTCATGCTATATTGTTGCAACATTTGCACACATCTAGCGGAGTGTCGGAGCCCCAGAGTCACAAGTTGGCTGGACAACTGTCAGTCACATACTGAGACAGGAGGGCCTGTCCAGTGTCTCCCCTCTCTACCTTGCTGTCTCCACTGCCTCTGGGATAGTGGCGGTGGTGACCCATATGACACAGGCCTTTCTGTGACGACATTCACCATGGCCGTTAACACTTAATTATATGAGGAAGTGTTGGCTTTTACAAAGTCTGTGTACGCAAACAGTCTAAAAGCTCTTATAATTGGTCTAAAAAGTCATTTATGCTCTGCAATTAACTATTGAGCTACTTCTAGGATGATGTAAGTGTAATTTTTGTTATGATTATATTTTTTTATGAATCAAGGAAGAATTTTTTTTTAGATAACAATTCGATATCTTGGGAATTGTTACTATTGAATATCAAATGTTATCAAGATTTTAATAAAATACTAGATGAATAGTTAATAGGATGATCATAATGGACTTTTCTTATGATTATGATTTTTTTATGTATTAGGGAAGCATTATTTTTATTAGATAACTTAGGTAGTAGATTCATTATCTTATAGAACCTATTATTATCTAGTGTCAAATGTTGTCTATTTTTAAAATAATTTTTAGATGAAATACTAGATGAACAGTATAAATAATAGATATTTAAAAATACTGAACAACAATCAGGAATGTTTATGATTCTGACAAGTTTAGAATGAAATTACTTCTATACAAAAAAAAAAAAAAAAAAAATACTCACTAGTTTTTATTCAAATGTTGTAATGAATATCACATTTACAAAACTGATAAGTTTGTTTACCAATTAGCAGAATCAAACACGACAAATTATTTCTGGTACTTATTTTAGAGTGACCTTCCTTTGGAGCTGTTCAATTGATATCACAATGTTTTGTCGCTACAAGGTGGAAAATGTTGTCTAACAGTAAAGAAAGGTTTTTATTCAATCAGCATTAAATTCATTACGTAGAGTTCATCAGCTATGTTTATAAATGAGATTTAATAAAACTTACTATTAAGATTTAGTATTTCTGAATACTATGATCAAAGATAAATCGAGCACAAAAAATTTTGATTAAATATTTTAAGTTTCATTTTCCAAAGTCTACGATCTGACATTTGGCTGTCCTTTCAATACATGTTAATTTTATTTCAAAACAGGAGATGATTTGAAATTTTAGAATCTTATTGCTTTTCTATGTAGCTTTGTTTTGTAAAAATGACCCTACCATCAACATTATTACAACAAATCTTATAAAAACATAGTATTATTAATAACTTTAAGAACTCTGAAACGCGACTACCAACTCAGTCATGACCATAGGTTTTTTAATTTCTAAAATGTAAGGCTTAAGAACTCTGAAACGCGACTACCAACTCAAAGTCATGACCATAGGTTTTTTTAATTTCTAAAATGTAAGGCTATCTTTTATCAACAAAATGTTGAGCTACGTCAAGTCAACATCTTAATTAATTTTATAAAATAGGGATTTCATCTTGGGAGGGAAAGTCACAACACAGATTGGAGATTTCTGAACTGGTGATCAGCTTTGCCAGAGAACTAGGCCGGCCAATCATTAGTTATACAATTACAAGTTGAGAACCTGTTTATCTGACAGCAACAGTTTTGTTTAGAAAGGCTACATTCTTTTACACTTTCTTAAAACTTAAATTCAATAAGTAACTAAAATTGTTAGCTTTAAGATTACGACTGTAGCTTATATTGAAACTAACAAAATTCAAGTTTGCTGTGAAAAACACAATATGATTCATTTTTATTTTGAAGAGATTGGTATATAGATATAATGTTTTAACATTATTTGTTTAAGAGGACATTATTTTAAAACATTAGAACAAAATAATGATAACAGACCTGTTAGATAAATAGAGTATATTTTATATTTAAATGAGGGCAACAGTCTTTCTACAAGTTACAGCAGATATCCAGTAAGTTGATCAATTAATTGTTTATTAGCATAAAATATAAATGCTAATTAATTACAGCTTTGGTTCAAATTCTTCAACACTAAACATAACAGTTCCAATTAAATTTTCGTTAACCTGTTTTTCAATGTACGGAAAGATTCAATTTTTTTCAAGACAGGAAATTTATTGAAAATATGTTAGTTTATAGACCAGAATACAATTTTGTGTTTATGGTTAACTGTTATTTTACTGGGTATTATCTTAAATAAAAAAATTCAATATTTTATATCGAGCAACATATATAATATAGAAAAACAAATAATTTCACATAACACATATTTACTCATACTAAGTTGAAAACTAAAATCCACTGAATCATTCAAATGGAGAATAACTGCATAAACCCATTTTCTTACGTCACTTCTTCATTATTCCAGAAGAAATATTGTCATTTAATAAGCAACTAAGTATAAAATTATATCAGATATTCCTCTCAAATCAACAAAGTTATTAGGAGAAAACAAATGCAGCAAATTTTAATCAGCAACAAATTAAGTCAGCAAAAAAATCTTGATTTTATTTTACGATTTCCCTAAATCTACGAGTGCTCCCCTAATCACATTTCATAGTGCTAGCTGTAATTTACCGTTAGTAATTTTAAGATATCAATACAATAATAATAATTTTAAAAAAACATATTAGCTTATATTATTTCATATTATTATTTTACTATAAGAAACATTTCATCAAAACAATTACCAAAATTAAAAAAATCACAAGTAAAGATAGTAAGGCATAAATGTTGAAAAAAATAATGAGGTGATATTCCGAGGTAACAAAAGCATTACAATAAATAGCAAGTACAGTCTTTTGTACTGGTGTTATCTTGTTTATTAAAAAAACCACATTAATTTCTCATGTAAATGTTCACAATGTTTCTCATGTTCACTAGCATTTTAATAACATAATATTTTATCACATAAGTTTAATATTTGGCTTCTTATTAATGTCTGCAGCAAATAAATGTTAGTGTATGCAATTTGTTCGGGATGATTCTACTATAGAATTACTGTAAAAAACAATGTTTAGACATCATTTGTTATAATGAGAACTTTTAGTATTAAAATTTATGCCTTAGCAACAATTTAGTAACCTTTTGTAGTTTGAAAAATAAGATTTCAATGTTCAAAATATGTTCAAGGCACAATTTACTAACTGGGAAATTCTTCTAGAGCCATCTCACTAAAACATGTCATTTTCAAAGCCACTCTTAGAAAACGGTTCATTCTTTTAGGTTTACACTTTATAAAACTAGAATCAGCGGAAAAAAATATATTTCTTTTACCCTAGAGATAAGTAAATATTTGACTATTTCATCTTGTTAGTACGTTCGGATTGTTTTTTAAACAGTAATCTCAATTATTGTCTTAATGTCCTTTTTATATTGGATAAGTACATTTTTTTATTACCAGGCTTACTCTCCTAGTCTTCTGAAATCACAAACTCTTCTTTATCAAAACAGATCTAGTAAGAATGATGTTTGAATCAATATAAATTGAGCTTAAACTTGATTTGGCCAATTTAATTAAAATCAATCATACATCACACTCATGCAAGTTCATATATATTCGTATATAAATACACTGGCTGACAGCCTTTGCTTAGGTTGTTCTCTAAGCTTGCTTACCCTTCTCTCCGTGGTTCTCTCTAAACCATCAAATACATATAAAAGCTCATCCTGCTGCCGTTCTCCTTGATAACAAAGTTGTATAGTCTAGAACACCCTATAAGCCTACTTTAGGGGAGATGCAAAGTGGTGCAATCATGTCAGAGTTAGTAGAAATGACCTTAAATATGTCACAATGGAAACCTAATTAGCCAAGCTTTGTTGTCATGTTTTGTATCAGCTATTTGAAATAAATTATTAAATTTACCAAGTGGCAACGTTACTGTTATAGAAAAAAGGAAATATTGAGGTGCTGTTTTTATGCCTTAGGAATGGAATTTCAATAAATCCTTTCTTAGTGGGTATCCATCATACAGAAGCTGACTTTCTTCCAAATTTCATCAAAATCTGTTTAGTGGTTCTGGAGATATCGTGATGCGTGAGAACATCTTTTTAGGATTTTATAAGAGCTTGCATTAATACATTTGAATCTTCTTGTTCAAGACTAATATGAATGGGCGAGTTATGTCATCGTGACAAATTAATTTTTACGTAATTCATCAACTAGTACAAAAATTCCTCTAAATTATTATGTTTATAACATTGCAATCAAAAAATAAAATCAATAAAAATAAACTTTTAAAATCTGAGGGGATTTTTTTAATGAACGTTTCCTATTAATGACGTAACCAATAATACAATAGTTTAATAATATTATCATTAAAATGTATAAAAAAATTTCTATTATTTATACAGACAATCTGATAAGAAACATATACCCCAGCTGAGATAACAGTAACCAGGAAAACCTTGACATAAATTGCAGCGTGAACATAAACCGTGACCCATGCTAGTCGTTTGCACCACTTGGCCATGACAAATGCACTCAGAATTGATATAATTTTTAAAGACAAGAGCCATTAAGATTTGCAGTTTACGTAATATGATAGTGGACAGGACTTAAATGTATGGCTATCACATGACAGATCTCAACTTCTCTCTAACGTTTGACCAGCCGCTGTCCTCTCAGAATTGATCACTTCTCTGTCAGCAATTGCGACAATTTTGTTTACATCAAAAATTTATTGGACTTTGTTTTTAAATAAATTAGAAAAGTGATATGTTTCGTTACAGAGCATCAGCCCATTACTAAATGCATTTAACTATGTTGTTTTTAATTTAAGATACATTTTAAAGATTTTTTTAAATGTTTAGTCTTCATTTTTTTATTTTGACATTTAATTAACTCTGTTATTATTAAATTTGCAAATTAATAGTGCACGATTAGTTTAAATGATCTGTGTAGTCTGGTTACTAACCGAAGTTTGCTGTTCCTCAGAAAGGGTCGTTTATTAATAGCCCAATAGCTAGGGCAACTAAGAGACCTACAACAGCTATATGTAGAATCTGAACCACATAGTATTGGTCTGATTTCAGCTAACTGATGCCTGATACTCAGTTTTTCTGAGCATCCCGGACCTTGACCACTACTTAACAAGGTCATGTAGTGTCCACATCGATGGAAACCATTAAACATGTGCCATGACAGTATTGAGAGGGCCGAGTATAGAGCCTATCGCCTACAACACTTTGTTCCCAAGTAGCTAGGTTACAGCACTGCGCCATCGATGCAGACAGTTTGACTATATATTAGGAATATTTCAATTCACTTTCCGTGACTGATGATTAAATAAGAACAGTTTAACTCCTGTAGGGCAAATGTAAGAATACAGGAACAACACAAATGGTGATAAAAAATACTGACACAGGTTATTGTGAATTTTAAAGCGATTGTGAACTATGAGTGTGGTTGATCTGTAGTCTTTCACTAACTGAGATTGACTACTGTCAGAAAAAGTTTTTTATTAATAGTCCAGTTGGAAAACATAAAAATTTCCCCCAAGTGTAAATAGTTTATCAACAAGCTGAAGACCAAGATGAAAAATAAAATAACCTAAGCTCCAATTAAACAGAATTGATTATTGCTTGTGAAAATTGTTTCCTTCTTCACTAAACTGTAGATTAACCGTTTGTCAATGACTCATGAGCAGTGCTCGTTCTGTGTTCAGCATTATTTTTAAATAGTGAATAAACGCACCAAACAATCAGTTAAATTGTTGAGAGGCAATATTTTCACTAAAAAGCACTACCTGTTATAACAGAACCAGTAGCAAAAAGAATAACTACAACCCTAAACTTCAAAATCACAGTACGAAATTCTCCCGTTCAGAACCCTAGCGGTTTTGATCAATGCTGCGTCGCGCCTCAGACTCGTACAGTAGAGAATAGTTAGACGACATGACAGAATAGTGGTAGAATGCTTCTAATGTAATGTTGACTGTGTTAGCTTGTTACTCAAGTAATTGCCCTTACAATATTTTGTGTTTAATTATTTACCATCGCCAATGGGTTAATGCAACAGCCACAAAGTAACTAATATAACATTGAGATTGGACAGACTATTCTCAATATCTTTAGATTACATTAAATTATAATTTATTGAGCAATTCCTAATGGCTCTATATTTAAAAAATAATAAAGTATCAATAGTGATTGCAAATGTTTATTACTGAGTCTGCGACACTTAGCAGACAGGTAGGATCCACTATTCATAATATGCTTGGATATTGACCCTACACCCGGCATCACTGGAAATTCGGGCAACGCTTAACAATCTTAAATTAGGAGCGTTTGAAATTCAGACATTGAGGCACACAGCCAATATTTCATTATTATTATTATTATTATAAGTGTATTACTGATAAAAACACGATTCATACGCCACTGGAAACAGCAAAAGACATAAATTGAGAAAAATTACTATGTTATGACAGCAGCACTGATGTAAATAAGAGTTGGCAAAATTCCACTACATTCACAAATTGGTGTTGTTAAACTCTACTTGCCATTTCGATCAATATTTTGTTTTCTTAAAAAAATATAAGAGTATTGTTGCTTCAAAACATTTCTGAGTAAAACAGTAAATATGTGCATTTATAAAAAGAATTTTTAAAAATAGCCTATCACCAAGGAAACAAAATTAGGTATTCATTCATTGTAAAATACAATTATATAACGATCAATAATAATAATAATATATAGGTATATAAGTCATATAATTTTAAAAACTAGATAAAATTGATAAACCTTTTTTATTCTAACATAAAAATTTGCTAGCCCCTTATTATAAAAATGTTTGAAGATAATCTCCCCCAATTTTATTTTAGTAAAAAAGCAAAACATTTTATGAGAAAAAACAAACATGGTAATATTAGTCTTGTTAACTGTTCTCTAGGCGTTATTTGTGAGTAAAATACATGAAATACATGTACATTTATAACAAAAAATCTTTGTTCTAATGTATGTAAGTATTTGTATGCTGTAATGTATGTAAAATGTAAATATCTACTCTATGTATATGAATAAAATTGTTAAATGTTCTATGAATTCTAAAGTAATAAATTTTACATTGGAAACAAAATTTAACAATCACAAATTGTTTTAGCGTAATATGACTACCTGTGGTAATATACATAAACAGTTGTGTTCAACTATAGGTTTTCTAAAACTAGATAAAATTTAGTAACTTTGTTATTTTCAAAATATATTAGCACGTTATTATATACATTATCAAATGGCAGTTCCCCCAATTTTATTTATAAAAATAAATAATAATATTTTATGACAAATAAAATGTTTTTACCAAAACAAACCAATTTAAGTGTAGTAATATCTATACATTGTACGTAAAACATTACATAATAAATTCCTGTGAATAATAATATAGATATATTTTGAAAATATTCCTGCAAATCAACCAAAAAATGACTGCCAGTGCAATCTTTACTTTAAGTAAAGCTGAAGAATCAAATATCTAATAGTAATGATTTGAAAAATGGTTTTAGTCTATGAGAATCTGGCCAACAGCTGTTATTAAAGGGTAAAACAAAAATAAAATAACTTTTCATCTGAAAACGGAAAATTTATAAAATTGTTCTAATCATTTTGAAACCATAACTTGAGCTTGGTATAAAATTTGATTTGTAAACGTATACATTATACAACACAAGATTTTTAAGCCAAAAAGTTTTGACTTAGTTATTTTATCAATAATTGAGTGACATATAAAAATGATCTTTATATATTAAAAATAAGATTAAACATTTGTTAAGCTACCATTGCAAGCCGAGTTGGTCTAGAAAATTATCAGTGTTTTTATAACATTAGTAGTTTTACTATCAAAATAAAAATTAATATATTTAATAATTTCTATTTGTCACCAAGATGACAACCAAACTAAATTAGGGTTTATTGTAGCTCAGATTGACATAACCGTTCAAAAAAAATGTTTTTAACATTCTTCAGATATGAAAATTAAATAACTTTTTCCCACTAATTAAATTTGCCCAATACCAACATATTACCGCTGATTATATCCGAAAACAATATATTCATTTCTCTACACCACCCTTCAACATGCTATGCACGCAACATGTGAAGCAGCAGTGAAGAGCAAAATTGCATTCACACATTTGAAGGAGCTTACATTTGTACATTCTTTCTTTGTAGAAGTAATTTTATTTTATGGATTTAATACTAATGAGAGTGTATTACTAAATTGGATTATTGTTAAAAAAAATAGTGAACATTTTATTTGAAAATTAAGATGTACTTATAGAAATTTCTCTGATAGCAAAGATATCCTATTTCTTTTTTTTAATTTACGTGTTAAAAGAACCTATAATTTGATATTTTTGTGGTATGACAACAGAAATATTTCTTCCTTATGGTTTGTAAAATATGAATTTAAATGTCATATTTTATATAAAATTTAAATAACAATCTATATTTTTACAACTCACTTCACTAAAATTATATAATTATTTTCAATAATTTTAATTGAAATATTTCATAGAAAGTATTTTTTTCATATATTATTTATGGGTAATACCTATTTATGAATAATTCTTGTAAGAATATATAACTTTTTAATTGAAGTCAAACTAACAAGCTACAGCAAATGAAAAAAACAGTTCCTATACATTTTATATGCAACCGAATTCATGTGAGTTAATATATACAGCACACGCATCCTTACACCAATGTCACAAGTGAAGATTAATCCTTTCGGTGCCAGGGCAATTTCACATTTCCTATGTGAAAATGGAAGACCATTTTTGGTGAAATTGTAAGGTTTCGAACAAACTTACCTAGCATCTATTCTTTTATCATATTTATATAAATCTTTTTTTAACTGAAGAAAAAGAAGTGCTCTTTCTAATTAAATATAGTTTATCCACCTAGTTAAACATTTTTTTACTAACCCTTTGAATCCCGGGTATTTTTTTTTTAAATATCTGCCAAATATCCTAGCATTTTTATTGTGGTATCTGCCAAAATACCCGGGCCTGTTTTGCCAATTCCGCAGTATTTTACTAAAAAATTAATTTTTCGCTTGTTTTTTAATAAAACCTCGATTCTTTTACCACTTTATTCCAAATAAAGTGTACTACAAAACACATAAATATAAAATGAGTATTCAAATAAAAAATTTTTTGTAAAAAAAAGTACTTACCGAAAAAAAAATTTTGCCGAAAACTTTTTACTTTTGGTCCATGAAGGAAGTAGTAAAAAATTAGATATGACAAATATGATTGTATCACCTTGAAGCCCATTGTTTATTTAACAACTTCATCAAATTTCATCACGTTATCATAAAAAATAAAATAGACAATAATAGTTGTCAAGCTGTCAGCTGACCGCCATAGAGACGCGAATTGCAATGCTCAGTTGATTATATGGGTCATTCCATGTCAGATCAACACACTTAAAATTAAAATTTTACCTCACCATTTTAGATTTGGCTCAAATTTGGTACACTTATAGTAGGTGTTAAAACTAAACAAAATTCCAAATTTCAAATTTTTATCTCAAGCCGTTTCCGAAATATGGCTATGTAAAGTTTTCAAAAATTTGCCGAAAAAGGGTAAACGTACTTTTCTTAAATTGCTCTAGGACCTGCACTAATTGAGCTAGAGAGCTGGGAGTGGTGTAATTTTTCAGCATTTCACTTGCTCTTTCCATTGATGTATAACTTGACATAGGTTGTCAGAAAAAGTTTTTTGTCAAAATACAAGTTTGAATTTTGAGTTAACATTTTGTCAAAAAGTACATAATTTAAAATTTTCAAAAAAATTCCATAAATTCTAAGTACTTTTGTCTATCACATAGTAAAATATTATTATGGGATGATAATGGGTTCATTGTTAAAAAATAATATTACTGAAGCTGGTTTTTCCCTGAAACCCGTTTTGGTTACAAGGCCGCTGTATACCTTTGAAACAGATAACCAGATATTTTTGCTTCAACCAAAATTATTAAAATATAGTTCTTAACTAATATGGCATAATTTAAAATATAAATAATTGGAAACATTAACATGAATACATAGGCTATATATTATTAAAAAATAATAATGAGGTTTAAAATTTATTTATTTTTAAATATTAATTTAGAAGTAAATATAAGCCTCTGGTCTATATTAATATAGAATGTATGATCCCAACAGATAGTACAAATAAATGTACATTCCATTTTGCTAAGACTTGAGCCAATCTCTGCAGGTTGGAACAAGTGGGCTGTTATCTGTGCAAGTTGCAACAGGCATGATTCTACACTGCCTGTCTGTACACTCAGTCAGTTACTAAACTCTTTGCTGAGAGGATGTGTTCTGTGAGTGAATACCTCATTGAGAAAATACCTCATTTGTGTTTATAAAAGTGCTTAGTGTTTGCTTTTAACTTTTAATGTAAATATATTGTATAAATGTTATTATTTTTAGTAGTTTATTATTTTATAGCAAGATTATAAATTGAAAAGTTGTTTTTAAGTGTTTACTTCAAAATGGAACATAATAAAAAGTGTATTAGTGCGGTGAGAGTGCAATGTTGTAATCCTTTGATTAAACCAAATCATTTTATTAGGGACAGAAAAAAACTGAGAATTGTCACATCTTGGATGATTGAACTATTTCCGCATATGCCAAATAGGGCCATGATTTGTGACAAATGTAGAAAAGATGTATCTAAGATGAAAAGTACAGAGCCAAGTAATGTTGAAAATCCCATAGGCCTGGATGATGATTCTTCTGGATCGGAAATAGCTGTTCAGGGCCGAGACCCAGATTTCACCACAACTTCAGTGGTTGTAGAAGCACTCAATACATCGCTTCAAGAAATAGGTGAGTCTCCGATTCAAAAGAAAAAAATTACGTCCAAGCACTATGCCACATCAAAAGTTAAAAAAATCTCGTCATCAATTAAACGTAGCCTGTTTGTTGCTGCTGAATCTTCCTCGTCAGAAAATGAAACGGACATTGAAGAATCTCTGCTTCAAAATCTCAAAACTAACTTTATGAATTCAACAAGTAGGGCCCAAAAACTTATGATTCTTACAAGTTTACCTGAACAGTGGAGTATCAGGAAGATAATGCGTGTATTCAATGCGCCTAATTACCTAGTCCGCCAATCAAAAAAGATTTTGAAAGAAAAAGGTTTTATGGAGGGTCCGAACCCTAGACCAGGAAAATGTTTACCAGTAGATACAGTTGAAATTGTTCATTCATTTTATGAAAGTGACGAAGTGAGCCGGGCAATGCCAGGTATTAAAGATTGCGTGACAGTAACCGAACCAGATGGAGTTAGGAAAAAATTATCTAAAAAACTGATTCTGAGTAATCTTAAAGAGGCTCACAAACATTTTAAAGACAAGTATCCTAATATAAAAATTGGATTTTCTAAATTTGCTGAGTTAAGACCAAAACATTGTGTTTTGGCTGGACAGAGTGGCACACACTCTGTTTGTGTCTGCACAACTCACCAAAACGTTAAATTAATGATAGAAAATGCCAAATTAAATACTGTTACAAGTGGTAACTTGCAAAATTATAAGCAGTGCATTGCAAAAATGCTTTGCAACCCATCTTCGATAGATTGCAACATGGGGCAGTGCGAATATTGCCCAGGAGAGACTGAACTTCACAACATTTTGGAAAACTCTTTTGAAGAAAATTTAATTGAACAAGTTAAATTCCGCCAATGGGTCTCAGTCGATCGCTGCAATCTGGAGACATTAGAGAAGACTTCCGAAGAATTTATAGATTTATTCTGTAGCAAGATGACCTCTTTGGTTCGACATGACTTTATTGCCAAGCAACAAGGATCATTCCTCAACTCGACAAAAGAAAACCTTAGTGATTCAGAATTTGTTGTTACTTGTGACTTTTCTGAAAATTACAGCATAGTTCTTCAGGATGAAGCTCAGAGCTACCACTGGACAAGTCAACAGATCACAATCCACCCTTTCGTAATATATTACAAACAGGAAGACAAAATTGAGCATGTTAGCTTTGTAATAATTTCTGATTGCTTAGAGCATAATACTATAGCGGTTTACACATTTCAAAAGAAGCTGATCTCATATCTCTCCAGTAAGTTTCAAAATCTGCCAAAAAAAATCTACTATTTTTCTGATGGTTCTGCCGCTCAATATAAAAATAAGAAGAACTTTCTAAACCTTTGCCTGCATCTGAAAGATTTCAACATTGAAGCTGAATGGCATTTTTCAGCCACAGCTCATGGAAAAGGGCCTTGCGATGGAGTAGGGGGTTCCGTGAAAAGACTAGCAGCTCGTGCAAGTTTGCAAAGACCATACCACAACCAGATCCAAACTGCAGAAGATCTCTTTCAATGGGCAGTAGATAATATTACGAAGGTAGATTTTACATTTTCCACTCAAGAGGATTATGCTGCTTCAGAAATCTTTTTGAAAAGCCGTTTTGAAGAGGCGTTAACAATTAAGGGAACACAACAATTACATGCATTCATTCCC
The DNA here is from genome assembly GCA_035578905.1 of Stictocephala bisonia. Taxonomy (NCBI): domain Eukaryota; kingdom Metazoa; phylum Arthropoda; class Insecta; order Hemiptera; family Membracidae; genus Stictocephala; species Stictocephala bisonia. The sequence continues at coordinate 52,815 of JAQJVL010002139.1, forward strand.
ATCAATGAATCAACACTATCAGTGAAACACTTTTCTGGTAATGAGCAGGGGTTGGAGGTGGAAGTAGCCAAACCCCTCCACACACTTAAATTAGAAGACATAACCGGTTACGTCACCACAGTGTATGACAAAAAATGGTGGCTTGGGTATGTATGTTTTAGAAAAAAATGAAGAACTCGATGAAGTCAAAATAACTTTTCTTCATCCAAGTGGACCAGCAACATCATTCTCATACCCTAGACAAGCAGATGTACTGTGGGTGTCAGTTGTGGACATTCTAAAAAATGTTAATCCAGTCACTCCAACGGGGAGAACCTATGTTCTTGGACAAAGTGATGTGAAAGAAACCCAAACGGCATTTTTAAAATTAAAGTTGTAAACAAGACAGTTTTTGAGAATATAAACTACTTTCATCTTGATACCTATTTTATCAGGTTAGTCTGAATTCACATGTTCCACATTATGATATTGTTACTTAAAAAATCATTGTATAGTTAAATTTACCTAAGTATAAACAGAATAACTCTATTATTCAAAATTAAATATATTTAATCTGTAATAATGTATACATTTTCAACCTTTATCCATTTTATATATTTATACATTTTAAATTATGCCATATTAGTTAAGAACTATATTTTAATAATTTTGGTTGAAGCAAAAATATCTGGTTATCTGTTTCAAAGGTATACAGCGGCCTTGTAACCAAAACGGGTTTCAGGGAAAAACCAGCTTCAGTAATATTATTTTTTAACAATGAACCCATTATCATCCCATAATAATATTTTACTATGTGATAGATAAAAGTACTTAGAATTTATGGAATTTTTTTGAAAATTTTAAATTATGTACTTTTTGACAAAATGTTAACTCAAAATTCAAACTTGTATTTTGACAAAAAACTTTTTCTGACAACCTATGTCAAGTTATACATCAATGGAAAGAGCAAGTGAAATGCTGAAAAATTACACCACTCCCAGCTCTCTAGCTCAATTAGTGCAGGTCCTAGAGCAATTTAAGAAAAGTACGTTTACCCTTTTTCGGCAAATTTTTGAAAACTTTACATAGCCATATTTCGGAAACGGCTTGAGATAAAAATTTGAAATTTGGAATTTTGTTTAGTTTTAACACCTACTATAAGTGTACCAAATTTGAGCCAAATCTAAAATGGTGATGTAAAAGGTGTGTGTTGATTTGACATGGAATGACCCATATGTTATAAAATAATTCAACGTGCTATATAAAGTTCAGAAATAATTTCTACATAAACTATGATTCTTTACGGTCAGCTTAGTATAAAACATGTGTAATTTTATCATAATTTATTAGAAAAAAAATTTTTTTGCAAATGTTCGTATATACGGACGTCGGGATTTCTTGCAGATACTTTTCAGGTTCGTATATACGAACCTCGGGATCTTAAGAGTTAAAACAAAATATTTGGCACCAAAATTTTTAAAAATATTTGTTTCTAATTTGAAGGTGCATAACATATTTACAAAATTGTTTAAGAATTGTTCTCTTATTACCATTTTATAGAGAATTTCAAACTGAACAAAGTCAAATAATTTTTTCCTTTAAAATTTTCATTTTATAAAAATGTAGGTAACTAAAATATTTTAGTTACCTAGCAACATACAGACTAATTATTGAAATCTGTAAAGCAGTTTTTCCTAAATATAACTGGAATTGGTTGATTTACCTCTGTAATGTTCCAAAAGTAACAAAATATAAATATATAGCTAACTGTCAGATAAATATGAGTTTTCGTCAGATGAAGTTATATCAGCAATGAATTCCTTCATCTACATCACCATTGTTTTGGCCTAACCTACTAATATTACTACTGATTTATCAGTATCACTTACGTTTTCTAATAATGTTAGCAAAAGGATTTGTCTTCCACTGAAATAATTGTATCTACACTCATTTTAATAAACTTCTACGTAGATAAAAAATAATTATTGTTCACAAACTAGATAAACAAAACACAAACAGTATAACGATACACTATATTGGCACAAAAGAGGAACTCAGCTGCACTGACTACTGACGTAATCTAATGTTTACTGCAGCAGTCAGTTGCACAATTTTACCAAAGAAAAGTGTGAAACTGACGACAGCGATTATTGTCGATTCGTCTGGTATGACTTCGGCAGGTGATTGATGAAAAATAGTGATGTGGCATAACAAATAAGGCGTGTCGCTCACAGTGACTCCTGGCACTATAAGGGTTGAGTAGAAGCTAAGATTTTTTTTGTTAATTTGTCTCAAATAGCTATATAGGTTTGATGTGTCATTTTTAATGAATGTGTACCTTATTACTGTAGCGTGATATACATAAATAAATAAAAATCAAACTTCTGAATGTTTGAGCATACAAAACTCAAAAAGTAGTGAATTGATTTATTTGAAATTTTCCTAAAACATTGTATCTATATACAAGAGTGTTTTTCAATGTTTAATTCCTAAAATTGTTAACAGGAACAGGAGTTTCAAGAATTATCAGACCATCCTAACACTTCACAAATTAAAATAAAATGTCAGTGCTGAAAAAGTACTTCTGTGGCCAGCTGATTTATGTGCATATTATATCCAAATCATATCCTTACTTATCTACTTTTTTTCACATAAAATCAAGTAAACAGTTAATCTTTATTTTTCTAGCAACTAAAGTTGAAAATAAAGTTTAATAGTTAATATCAGACTAAGCCACAAAAAGGTGTGGTCAGGTTTAGTTAGTAATTATATTTTAAAATAAACCAAATAGAAAATGATTTGAAACAAATGTTACATTCTCGAAAGTGTAAACAAAGACCGTAACACAGATCAGATGAACATTACGTTAGCACCATTCAATAATTTTTATTTTACTTACCATTGATAAATAAAAAAGCAAGATAAACCGTAATTTATTGTTATTTAAATTTAAAGCCTCTTTGACTGCTTTTTAAATTTATTATAGAACATGAACTTTTTCATTTAAAAGGTCCTAAAAATTGTCCAATATTTATTATAATTTTTATAATTTTGTAGACCTTCAAATCATCATGAAAAGAGAATTTTTTTACAGACAGCTACATTAAGAAGTACACACATGTATTTCAACATCATGCAGTCGTTAGTGAACATACTATTTCCACTCTCAAACTACAGTGATGTTTTGAAGATAAAATACACTATTATAATGGTTCGCTACTTTTATTTTCAATTTTAATGGGTTAACATGCGAAATTACTCAAAGTAAAACGACCATAATGAATTTTATACTATTCGTGAATTATGCACTACATGTTTTTAACTAAGGAAAAATTAAATACACTACATTGGTGAACCCATAAATATGTTTATTTCACATAAGGGAACATAACTTCACTTTCGTCCGCAGGAACGAGTGAAGCTGAAGCTCTGATGGTCAGACCACCGATAGACAGCAGCCGTAGTTCCGGGGCGTTGCCACATTCTCCGCCTGTCAGTTCTCTACTATCCACTTTATCACATGGTCAATTTTACACACATGTGCAAGTTTCAACCATTTTTTCATTCCTTTGAAATTGATTTTCAATTGTTACAAAAACTTATACATTTTCAACATTTTTTTTCATTAGTCAAATATATTAATTCTTTTTTTAAAACTTACTCAAAAATATCATACGATATTAATCGAAAAAAAACTATTACTAGTAACATTTTAAATATTTCAAAAAAATTAAATTTAAAAATCCATCAGTCAATTAAATAGCCATGACTAAAATCAATTGAAAAATTTATGCGTATTTACTCTTTTGTAATAGATCAAAAGATCAAAATGACACTTCATTGAAAGTTCAGAGTTGTATTCAATTTAAATTGCAAAGCTACAAAATGTTTTTAATTAAATTATAGCATGTTACTTATTACTAAGTGGGTAAGGGAGGTTATTTGGTCAAATATCTTTTTAAATAGCGATTTCTTCGTAGAGGAAATCATTAAACCCAAAAACATCCAACAAAACTAGTTGCTGTAGAGATAAGCAAAACGCCAAATTTATTTAAACGCAATGGCAAAAGGGAAAACAACTATCTACTAACACATATAGTACAACACTAGGAGCGACCAGCATTTGAAGGAGACAAGACTGAACAGCCTTATAGTAAGCAATGCACATGATCCAGACACACAACTGAAAGGGCGGTATTGGGCTGAAAAGCCCTACCACTCTTTGATTGACTTAACTATTTGTGAAACAAAACAAATGATGGTAATAAAAATTAAAAAAATAGAGCAGAGACTAAAAAGTCTCAATATCTACATAATTATTTTACACATGCAACAAATGGTGGGACAACTACTGGACCTAAAGTCCTATCCCATACAGCTGACAGATCATGTTAAAGTCATCTCACTTTCTTAACTGTGAAACTAAATTATGATTATAAAATATGTGTGTTATTGTGTTTAGTTAAAAAAACTTTCAGTAAACCAGTAAAAAGACTATTAAATTTTGATATTAACTAACATTAAAAAAATTACGGAAAGTGTGATGATTTTTACTGAACCGTCAAGGTTCTTAAACACAATCTGTCATCACAATATAAAAGAAAAACTGTGATTTGTCTTTTAAAAAAGTAACGTTTGTATGGAGAAGTTAAGCTAAAAAAATTTAAGAATTTCATTATAAAATTAAATGAGTTAATGATTCATAAAGAAAAACAAATGAGTGTAAAAGTGAATATAATTTTGAAAAGGCAATTCAGCCGCTATTGAAAAAAGATATTTGAATCCTTATGAATGATGAACAACGAAACATTTCATACGTATATTTCAGAAAATACTAGAAAAGTACAAAACATAATACTGAAATGGTAGTTAAGAGAAAAGAAACACACAGTTTTTCATGACCGAAGGTATTTGATGATTGATTGAACACGGTGCCTACCTCGGCCGGCCCGACAGTACGACTGAGAGTAGCGAACGAGCCGCTTGTGGTGGTGGTGATGGCGATGGCATCGATGGACGGGGCTCGGCTGCTTGTTCCTCATTTGCTCTGTCGACACCACTTGCATCATTCTTACTGACGCCAGTCAGAGAGATCTGGCCCCTTATATACAGGAGATAACAACGCTGTTATCATCACCTCTCTTATCTATTGTGTACTTTCCTCTCTCACTTACAAAAAAAAAACCTCATTAATTTTTCTTTTTATTAGCTGTTGTCTACATGTTGTTTGTGCACTTCTACTTTCAAGTGCCACGATGTTAAATAGCTCATTTTTTGACACAGTACAAACTGTGTACTGTAAACAATTACTGTTGCAGATAGCAGCTGATTGAAAATCTTAAAATTATGTTTGTCCTAATATTGTTACTGATAAGAATAAATTAAATGCACACCAATTAGGCTTATTTTGTATATTATTTTCTGCACTACAAAAAGGCCACTTTGACAGATTGACATTAGCCAATTGGCATGTACTCAATTAAAATAAAATTTTGATTACAAGCCTAAAAATGTGACAATTTTGTTTCTTTCAACAATTTTTTTTTTTAATTTTAAATAAATTGTGTAAAGAAAATAAACATCAAATGACTTATTTAGCTTTATTTTTATAAAACAAACAAACTCCCTCCTATAAAAAAGACTGAGTAAATTTTACTTAGTATAAATCCATAAAATTTAGGCTTTAGCTGATGGTTCTGAATATAGTATGATCGTGTCATCCTTTTCTCACATACAAGGCCCTTTACAGCCTTCTCACCCATGTACGTTCCTTCAAGTGAATTTTTAATCAGATTCACCAATGAAATTGTCACAACAATTTGATCTAAGCTCCCGCCACAACATCTTCGCCAATCCTGCAGTCACATGAAAACTCTTCAGTTTTGTTTTTACATATACTAATGTAAGAATTAAGTACCAAGTATATACAGTTCTCCTTCAGAAAAGGTTTTAATACGAATTATGTGTAAGTTCATGCGAAATCGTTTGGAAGTCAGTCATTTAAAAGTTCTATCATTATACGGGTAAATATAAGGTGAGAATGTATGTAGTCATGTTACTAAGGTCGACTCTTCCTTAGAAAGAATAATTTAATATCCCAAAAGCAAGGGTAACTAAGGGACCTACAACCTTATGTGGAATCTGAACCAGTTAGTATTAGTCTAATTTTCAGCCAACTGAAAGGACTGATACTCAGTTCTCTTCCTTACACATCAACCGGACACTGATTATCACCTAATATGGATGCCGCAGACTTCTCTAGTAGTGTCTACGTCGATGGCAACCATTGAGCGGTCGCCATGTTGGAATTAAGAGGACCGAGTATAGAACCTATAGCCTACAATCTCCTCAACATTATGTAGCTGGATTACAGCACTTTGCCACTGTGTGTTTTATCTCATCATCCTTAATTAGAAAGCAGCAGAGAAAACATGCATTCATGAAGCTCTAAGCATGTTCTAACATGAAAATCTGCAGATGTAGGGTCAATGAAACCTCAATTGTAAATCACAATAATTAAAGAAGATACTTTTTTACTCTATGTGATAAGATTTGACCACCCTCTAGAAGATTATCATTACACTTTGCTAAAAGTTACATAAGTTTCATCAGCTATGCAGACATTACATCAGCCACAATATATCTTTGGCAAGAGATTGACAATTTGATCTATGTAGGATACTTTTAATACACTAACTTCTTATGACTAGGTCAATATAACAAAATAAACTAAAAGGATAGCTTATTATCGTATAGTCATTGACTAATTACACTTTATCCCTAATTTTTTTATGACAAATTAATTTTGTATTGAAGTATTTATTTTTAGTATGTTTTATATTTGATTTAGTATGTTCATTTGTTCTATTACACTAATTCCATGCTAAAATTTAATTTGATTAAAACTTCTTTCTGCATGAAAACCTTAATTTTTAAATATATGTATGTATATATATATATATATATATATATATATATATATATATATACATTCTGAAAGCAATTCAATAAAATATAAAGTTACATAAAAAAAAAAAAAAAAAAATACTTGCAACATGTTGACCTGATATTTTCTAAAAGACTCATCTTTTATGTATTAATATCCATTATAGCATATTTTATTATAAAATATGCTATATTTATTATTATATTATGGTTTTTAAATGTTAAATTGATTCGAAGCTCTGTTATTGTTTACAATTTTCACATGGCTACAGTAATTTTACTACGGATTATTATTTTACACATTTTTTCTTTTCTATAATTTCAGATCTCGAGTCGATATTCCCATTACTACTAAAGAACTACTAAATATTAGCTCTGTTGCTTTTGGTAGTCCTTTAGTACAGTCGACCACTAATGTCAACGTAACAACAGATCGAGGCCAGAGACCAAGATGTCACAGGCGCACCATGTGGATGGGTTGACATGCGAAGCATGATAGCGTGTCCCCTAGTTTACTACAAAATAACATGTTGCTTTCTAGTATCCTTATATTTTCTTAAAAACCAAATACAGCTTATTTTCTTGAAACATTTTGTTTATAAGTGTGGTTCTTTTTGCTTCTTTTTTTTAACTTGAATTTTATTTTAACAAAATAACATTTAGCAGAAACTAACATTGCTGGTTACTATCAGCATTTTATCATTTGTTGATCAAATTAAAGGATTTCTCCTTTTCTACCTTTCATCTACCATTTATTAAACCCCAAAATATTACAAATATATTTAATAAAACAACTCTAATTGACTTTTTGACCAATTTCCCTCAATGAGTGTTTTAACATTCCCCGTTATGCTAAAAACTTAGAATTAGCATTTTAAATATGCTCATTGCAAAACATTAAATAAAATACCTCGACTACGTGTGTCTAGGTTCTAGTTAACAATTTAAAATTGCAAAACTACCTAAACTATTGGACAACAATAATTGCCTCTGTGTTTATCTAATCACTCAGGTTATTAAAATGAGTCAAGTTTCAATTGAACATTATAAACATGTGTCATTATAAATATTGGCTTTACTTAATTTAACAATAAATATTTTTATAATAATTCCTAACATACTTTAAATGTTTGTTTTTTTAGCCAACATAAATTAGTTCATATATTATATGGAAATGGTTACTCACTAAACTTTTTTTTAAACAAATACTGGGGGATATAATTTCATTTGACTTATTAGACAAATTAACTATTAACTTTCTTTTATTGAAATGCATGTTTTAATTCTTTCAATTATACACAACAAAACTTGAAAACAAATAACTTAAACAAATATTCATAAGTACAGTCAATGAAAGAAATACAAAATTATTCTCTTCCAGCTATTATAATATATAGAGCCACCACTGTCAAAACACTGAAGATTCTGACAGTGGTGGCCCTACATATTCAGGAAGTGATTTTACACAATGACACACAACCACAAAACAAGAAAGGGCACAATGTATCATCTTTCCAGACGCCTTACCCTGTACGAGAAAAAACAGACATACATAGGGAGGAAAATGTATAGCTGTCCACCTGCGGACCTGAAACCCAAATCTGGGAAAGGATTAAAGGTAGCACTATATGCTTGCTGAGCACCCCTTCTCCTCATTGAGGATTTTTTCCGGAGGACATTTTTAATTAATTTATATATTTATTTTTTTAAGTTTGACAACTTTCACATTGTAAAGCATAATATTGTATAACATAGGATAAATTTTCATTGTTAACGCTGTAACTATTCTTAAAGATGAGTTAATAAATATGATTCTGACTATATTAAGTTGTTACAATTACCATAACTTGAGACAACTTTATATCAAAACAAATTTTAAATAAATAATTTTATTAGTTACAAGTTTAAAATTAAAAAAAAATATATTTAATAGTTTGATTAAAAATTTAACAGCAAAAAAGAAACGATAAAAGTATAAATTAAATATGAATTTAATATTGGTATATCAAAATTAAATTGTACATTATAATAAATCAATATAAAATTGAAACAAATATTAATATAATTATTATTAGGCTCTTATTTATGGGAAAGTAGTTAGGGTCAATAAAAGAAGTATTAGGTTAGGAATGCAAAACTAAAATGTTTGTATTATCTGTAGCAAACAGGTCATTATTAATAATTTGCTGTGATTTTTCTAATTATTTTTGTAAGTTTTCTCATATGTGACTAGATTCAGCCGGATACCTCGTTTAGTTTTGGTTACTTTGATAACTGTACTTCTGTTACTTAATCTTGTTAGAGCGCAGCTTATCTTGTTTACGGTGAAAAATGATTAATAAATTACTATCCCTTGATAATGAGGGTAATAAAATAGTCAGATAACAAAAATGACTTTTGTGAAAAATGAAAGATTATAAATTAGCGGCACCAAGGTTGTTTCTTATACTGGCCTCAAAATAGTTGAAATAGTAACTGCCCTTTTTAAACCTAGGAACTTGTTTTCATTCATTTATCTGTCTACCTTAACCCTAGATCTATTATTCAGAGAGAGTGCCTATTGGTGCATTTAAATATTATCGTTCTAACATACATTCACGTGCAATTCAGGTGCACATTTCGCTCTTAGAAAAACGCCCAAAACATGGATTTCTATTTCAACGATTTACTCCGTAGTGATGATTGAAGAGTTATTTTCTACATGAATACCCCTTCTAGAGGATCATAAAATGATTTTTACAAGAAATGTTGTGTTCATTTTTAAATGTGAATGTGTAAAACTTTGAATATAATTCTTGACTATGTTAAATTTTAAATATAATATCTACTTTTGACCTTTTGGCTAGATTTTTGAATATAATTCTTGACTATGTTAAATTTTAAATAAAATATCTACTTTTGACCTTTTGGCTAGATTTTTGAATATAATTCTTGACTATGTTAAATTTTAAATAAAATATCTACTTTTGACCTTTTGGCTAGATTTGACCTTTAATAGTCATAGTGTGCACTATGCCTTTTATGATAATGAATACAAATTGCACAGTTAAAATAGAAAAGCACATTTTAGTCCAGTAACAATACGATTGTATATCTACCATACAGAACTGTATCCTTTCGTCCGGTAGCTTGGCAGTTTGGGAAATTGCCACTTTATGCCTGGTGTTGAATTTCGAACTACTTAAAACGCCATCAACTATCATTAGACCAGATATCATCTGTCCATCCATCTAAAAATCAGTCTGTGAGTTGAAGAACAGTGGCAGTTTACTCTCTCTCTTGCCCGCTTAACCACTAGGCATCGGTTTTATCAATAGCTGTTGTCCATGTTTTGCAATTGAATATTACTTAACTTCACGATTACATTTTTAACATGTATACTTCAAATTGTAACATGGTTTATAGACAAGTTTGACCCCTAAGATTAGAAACTTTTCCAACTGGTTTTGGTTTATTTAAACAAATTACAGAAATTGTTATTTGTATTTAAAAAATAAATCAGAGGATAGTATTAAAATCTGATCTCAGGAGGCTCTAGACAATTCTGTTCTCTTTAAATATGGTCAAGTTTAAAATTGTGTTTTTCAGAGTTCTAAAATATTATTGTTCGTTTGACCCAATTTAATGACGTGATAAGAGTCGAATTTCAAATAGCCAGAATAGGATCCTACTAATTAATTGGGATTAAAGACAATATAAAGTTAGTAAGGGTAGTTGATAAACAAAACTTAATGATACAATATATATATATATATATATACAAAAACTGTATTATGTATGTGAAAATCATATCGTTCTCCAGAGATATTATGTAAAAATAATAAATGAAGGTAAAAAACAAATCTCAGCTAGAAAATTAAAAGGTTCATAGTGCAAAATGAAAATGATTTTACAGTTAATAAATCGTTCATAATAATACAGTCCTAAATATTGCAGCTCATAAGATTTGACCAACAATTGCCTAATCTGTTAGCCCTAAATTTCTATAAACTACAAATGTCCACTTTTATTAAAAATGCCAAATTAAAAAAAAGTTTAGTTAAGATATTTTATTTAAATGAATTATTTAATCTTACATTTCTTCCATTTTTTATTTGAAATTTTACCAATCATCTAATATTGGAGAACTCTGATTCATCTCAGACAACATTTATCAATGTGATCGTAAATTAAGGTCATTTTCACCTACCATCAACTCTGGTGATAACGTGTTCACAAAAGCTCTTACACTGATCATTTTTTTCACTGCCAACTGGATAATCTAATCTACTAGATCTAAATATATAGTTAATAAATAGGGCCAATTCCTTCAATGGGAATTACAATAATGGTATTTATGCGTGTACGCCAATTTCAACCTTAGAAAAGATTTATATATATCGTTGAGCAAGCGTTCAGTATAATTGGAACAAGAAGTTATCTGTTGGGGTCACTGCTGTGACTTGTTTATTTCATCTTGAAAACAAAATACAACTGGCCGAGATAACGCCTCGTGGTGCCCCCTTCTGACCTTGCAAGTCACTATCAGGTGGCGTGATGCTGCCAACCTTATCATGGGATTAATGTGGGAGGTGTTCTCGAGTGTTATGTATTCAATAACCTCTTATCACCTTTTAATTTTAAGGTATAACAAATAGAGATAAAGTTAAAATCAATCTATAGCTAAAAAAGCTTGGTTATATTTTCAGGAAAATTTTCATATATTCTCAGATATGAGATGCCAACAGAACTAGAAGCTATTTTAAGGTGATTATGAATGATTATATGAACGTAGGATGAGTTGGACGACTTGTTTAGTCTGATCACTAACTAAGTTCGACTTATGCTCAGAAATAGCTATTAATAGCCCAATGGCCAGGGCCTAATAAGGGACCTACAACTTCATGTGGAATCCAGACCACGTACAATTAGTCTGATTTTTAGTATTTGACCGGCCTGATACTCAGAACCCTCCCTTATACAACATCGGGACACTGACTATCACCCAACATCGACATCCCACTTCCCTAGTAACATCCAGACTGATGGTAACCATTGAGGGGATGCCATGTTGGTATTAATAGAACCAACCAAGAACCTATCACCTACTTTGTCCCCTAGCAGCCGAGTATATTTTAACAAATTTTCACTGGGCGACATGGGGGGGGGAATACAAATGGTCCAGGAGATATTAAATACTGGAAACTCCTTATCTCAATTACTGATCCGAGGCCCTTCCTAGAAAAAATGTAATATTTTGAAGCCTCAAAACATGAATTAAGCCTTATTTTGGTACTATTCAGATTTTTTACATATTATGATTTCTTAACATATTAGTAATAATATTTTGTTGCGAAACATAGCTTTTGTTTCATTTTATTTTTAATAAAAACTAATTTAGATAAGATCGTTTGAATTGTATGTTTACTGTGTTAGAACGAAATATTTAAAGTAAACAATAAATTGCAAAATGATTTTATTATAGAACATTTTGTTTGCCACACCCACCCGCACGTTACACACACCACTACACTATACATACCTGACCTTCACTTATTAATTCTATCTTTAACAATTACATTTGTTTGTTCTTTTTAAAAAGCTTAAAAAGCATAATAATTTGCGTGAGGCCAATTTTTTTCATTTTTTTAGAATATCACTTAAATTGATGATTTTGTTCCTAAAATATTTTCCGGCACAATCAACCTCCATTGAGCGTCAAACTCTTGGAACTATGCAACACTTATGTCGCCCAGTTAACGTGTTATTTTATGCACTGCCTATTAGTTAGGTTACAGCACTGCGCCACAAGTGCCGACTATACTACATTTATATCAACTCATAATTTGGTGGTCTTTAAAATATGTGTCTTTTTTCAAAGGAAGGAGGACCTCCAGAATTAGTATTATTAGCTACTTTATAAAATTGTGAAACAAAATCTTGTTTTCAGTTTTAGAATGTAATCATTTAGTATGATACATTCCCAATCGATTTTTCAAGAGTAATTTATTTTTAATTAATATTTTTTTTACAAAATATCTTTAACAATCCACAAATGAACACTTTAATCAAACAACATATGGTGTTTAACTATTTTTCATGCTACCTGGTGTCACTAACCACAGATCATTTACTTCATAACAGGAACCTCGTTTCGCACATTTCCACATGAATTTAATGTACAACATTCAAACCACATTTTTAAATGTTCAGATATAGGGTTTACTCTGTGCACAAGCCATTTCTCACATAAATGATCTTGAAATATTACAAATTTAAATTGCGTGGGACTCCATAAAAAAACTATGTTATAAACCAGTTAAAAAATGTTTTTGAGAAAGACAAAAGTGTACAAAAAGTTTAATTGGTATAGTAGGATTATTAAGTAAAGCTGTCTTCTAACTCTGACCCTAGAAGGTAAATTAATGATTTTTGATTTCTTTAACACGTTAACTGCCATGGCGACCCGATCGGATTCAGTTAACGGCGGTAAGCGGGAACGTGCCGGCCTGATCATCGTGCGGCTGACTGACGATGACAGTATTTTGTTTTTCTGCCACAGAGCACTCTCAACTGCCATCTGGTGCCAATCACCCCAACTAAGTGTGAAAGTAATACACCATGCTAGATGCAGAACATTGTCTTTGTGATATTCATCAGCTAGTTTTTTTGAAATATGCATTGGAGTTTTGCAAATTTCTGCCGACCCGATCGGGTCAGCCATAATTTAAAAAAAAATAAAAACGTGTTTTTAATATAAGAAATTAAATTGTTAAGATTTACTTTCTTAGTTATACTGTCGTATTTATATTTTAAAATATCAAATATGCCTGTTTTACTTGTTAAGTATATATAATAGAATTTTTATAAACAAAAACATTTCGAATAGTCTATGATTTGCTATTTCGTGTAAATTAGCAGAAAAATAATACTTCGGCAATAAACATGTTTATTTTACATTTCAATAAAGAATACAAATAATGAACGTAAATATAAAACGAATTATGACAGGAAATAATCAACATTTACAAACTTTTTTCTTATTACTTGTGTATTTGTTTGAAGCAGTCTTTGCATAATAAAGGTTTCTGCGGACACTGTTCACACAGTGTTGTGATTTTCTTCAGGTTTTTGGATGCCGCCTGTCCTTGTTCACTTGCCTTCTGATAGCGTACTCTGCAATTCTTTCTTGCCCGTCTTTTATTTTTTCCTTCTCCAACGAACGTTGAAGTTTCACTTAGATAGTGATGATCAGTTACTCTGACTGGTTTGACGACTTCATCATGAAGGTCTTGATGAGAATACACTAGCTTTTCCCGGAAAGTAGTGATCGAATAAATGTTTTTTCGTGCACATTGAGCATTGGCCCCAACATCTTCTTTATAGGCTAGCCTTGCATTTACCACCGCGGTACCTAAGATAAGTTCCTCTCCAACCTTCTGGTACCATCTTACTGATTTCCTGACTGGTGTACTGTATGATGACAGCTGATCTGAGATCGATTCCCATTTTAGCCTTATTATATTCTTGTACAACTAAAGGTTTGAGAATATGTTTTCCTTGCCTGGTTTTCTTACCAGTATCAACGAAATCAGCCGGGTGTTTTGTGGACATCATCTTAACTTCTCTTTTGACCTGCCATCGAGTGTAAACTAATCCGTTCGGATATTCCAGGCTGACCATTTCTCCTAACTCTAGTTTTTGATTAGGAGGTATGGTTTTTTGTGTGGGAACCATACCCGGTTACTTACCACAGTGCCAACAAGGTGTGTGCTTCTTGCCAAAAGCATGTTGGCCAAATCTACTGAGGTATAAAAGTTATCAATGAACAGCACACAATCTTTATCCAGATAATCGCTCATCAAATCCATAACGACTGATGTAGCCAGCGTCGATCCGTCATCTGTACCAGTACCTTTACCCATGTATACTTTCATTTTCAAAGTGTATCCGGTTGTGTCACAAATCTTAAAGACTTTAATGCCGTATTTGTGGGGTTTTTTTTAGGCAAGTACTGCCTAAATAAGAGACGACCTCTAAAAGGTATCATAGTCTCATCGACTACAAGATCCATACTGGGAGACTTTTTCTCTTTGAACTTTTGATTCAAGTGTGAAAAAAGATCGGCCATCTTGTGACATAGTATCATTGTTATTAAAATGCCAGAATCTTAATAGCAACTGGAATCTATTCCTTCCCATAACATGGGGTGCAACCAGGTTTTAGTAAAGTGAATTTCGTGACCAGTAGCTACACAATTTAGGCATTGGGACTAAGCCCGTGTACAATAAGTCCCAAAAACTTTTTAATTTCTTCTGGATTGATAGGATGCCATTTACGTAACCTACTGCTACGATTCATCCTAATTTTTGCAATTACTTGTGCAGCATTGCGGTTAGTTTCATTCACCATAATCATGATTATGTGATCATCTAGGTATGAAGAGAAAAAAATCAATTGGCTGTGCTGTTCTAGGCAAATCAAAAAGAAACTCCGACCTCAAAAACAAAAATTTTTTTCCCCTCACATAATTGCCATTTTTCTTCTTCTTCCCGTTTCATTCTTTCTTTTCCTGCTTTATTAAGTTTTTTATATTTCTCACTCAAACTAGCATAAGGACTCACTGCATCAATCCTATAAGCATTAGTCAAAAGACCTTCAAGTTCCTCATTATCTACATGCTCAGTACTAACACTTCCATTTCCATTTTCTTCATTCACACTAATATTTACAATTTCTTCATTCACACTATTATTTACAGTTTCCACACACTCCATTTCATTCAAAAACACACCTTCATTTGTCTCTTCATTATCAATAAATTCATCATCACTCGTAACCATATATTCGTTGTCAGACACCACAAAGTCCGGATCGTCATCTGTATCGTCCGCGTCACTACCGACGTTACTAACCCATTCATCATCACTCATAGGCTGATCAGGTTCACTTGACATGGGGATATTAAAAAGTCTCTCTATATCTTTATCGTTAAGTTTATCGCTCATTGTAATAGGTTAACATTAACAAAATATATATAACTGAATTATTCACATTAGAAATAGAGCTTCACATTCATATGCAACCAAACGCATCTCACAGCCTACAGAACAGCACTACTGAGATGGGTGTAGGCGGGAACCACTTCGGCAGGAAAAAAAGGCGGGAACCACTTTGTGCTCAACCAAAACTGACAGCCAGAGTTTCAGCTGCAGTGCTACCAACCAGGAATAGTACAATTCCCCATTTACTCAATAACATCCCTGTCGGTCCGATCGGGTCAGCCACATTATTTTCAACCTCATAACCTCGTTGGAAAAAATTACTGCCGACTCGATCGGTCCACTATTACCCTCTCTTCCCTCAAAAAAATATTTGCATGGAATCGTCTTTACTACAGCTTACTATCACGCAAAAACAGTATTATACATAAGGAATGAAAAAAAATTTGGCACTGCAGGATATACCACAAAGCTTATATGGTGGCAGTTAACGTTTTAAACATTTTAACAACTGTGATTGGATCGAGTAAAAAAAAATCAAAAGTCCAACAGAATTTAAATTTGCTCAAGATATTACTATTAGAACTTTCAGTATAATTGAAGAAGAAGATTCTTTGGATGTTAACCAGATATTATTGACAAATGAACATGAATTTAGGCAAATATTGGTATCCTCAAAATATAATTTTATATTCACATATTTTGGTTTTAGACAAGTTAATATTTGCCATAGCATACTTTATATGTTTTATTACTTAGCCAAGCCAAATTGTTTTCTTTTTTCAGTTTTGTTGACACTGAAAATATTCTGCCACAGGAATGGTATAGCAAACAAACACCAACTAAAATGTGATTGGTACCCCCCCAACAAACAAATATTATACCAAATAAACTTGGTTGAATAGCAATTAATAGTTGTACTGTAATAGTTTTTAGTTGTTCTGTAAAACAGTTATGTACTGAGAAATGCTTATAAATAAAGGCATTTTTATTTAAATTTATTTACTCATATATAAATGTACAAACAATAAATAATATAATTTCTGCTCGTAAACGTAATCAAAATATTAAAAACAATTATGTGTATGTTAGACAAACAAATTGCAGAATAATATTAATACATTTGATGCAGGTGACGAAGATATACTGTACATCATAGTGGTTGGTGCGCACAGCCTGATGACATATATCTAAGTCATTTGACAAAGGCAAACATTCAAGTCTAAGTGAGGCCACCATTGCAAGAAAAACTAAAGATCAACGGTAGCGTACAATAAAATTTAAGCGTACAAAAATATTTCATTCCAGTAGTTTTGGCGTGGCGTTTTTATTTTGTCTATGTATTATATATGATGTATTTTCAGTAGATATTTAGGTTCGGCACCATGCCCACACACTTACCTATTTAAATATTTTGACAAGTAAAATTGATTTTATGTGCAATTTATACATTATTATTAGTTCATATTTTGGTATTTACAATATTTAATCCACTTCAACCCACCAGCTCATTCCATTAAAGTCTTTTCATTTATTCATCAGAAACCGTAATAGACAAATCTGAATCTCCCGTTACGACTTCAAACTGTAAAACTCACTGTCTTCAGACTTACCCAGTTTGCATATCAAAAAGAACACCTCGTGAGGGTGCAGTCATGTTGTAAACATTAAAAATAACATAAATATCTGCAGAAAAGTAAAAGCTGCATAAACCCTGTATTCACCTTGTACAATACATTGACAAAAATAAAAAATGCCATGTTGATACTATCAGAACGTAATGTTTTTTATGCTCGACCATCCACGCTAACACGACAAACACGCTCTCTCCCACGATACTAACTTCACAATAGCCAACAAAGGAACATTGCATAGTACGTTACTATACTGACCCAGCCAGGTGGCGCGCACAGCTCACCTTGGGTCAGTACTGGCCCAGTCGCAGTAAATATATTAATGCCAACGTCCAACTATTCCTCACATAGGAAAACCATAACTAAATTGCCAGCATCTGATTTTACAGACACTTAATGAGTCCTCCCATCTACCAATATGACTATAAACATGTTTAATTAGTGTTAACATATGTTCATTTATATTTACTGATATTTGTTAAACAGTCTTTATACTGACTGTAACTACCCACTCACCCTGCCAACATACATTACCATCAGTGGCCCATACATTACCATCTCAAACATTACCATACATTACCATCTCAAACACATACGATGTTTCTGTATTCCTTATCACCATTTAAATAAACATGACTACCGACAGCCCTCCAATTTACACTTCAGATTTATATGAATTCCGATTTAGAAAGGATGGCGGTCTAGATGGCATAGTTTGAACGTTGAGATTTTGTATGAAGTTTAGAGGTTCAGCATATAGCTGAAGTAGAACTTCGGTATCCATTTACTGATGGCTTACTGCTCTATTCTCTTTAAATGCTTGTCTAAGCTTTTGCTTTTTCTCCATGCACTATATATAAGGACGCTGATGTACCATTCTATTTGAAGAGTAATGTCGGCTATGGGGACAAGAGGCTATGCTGTCCTGTATTAAGGCCTCACCAATTCTGCTGGCTATGGTAGGATACGGTCTAGTTGGAGACCTGTTTGAGGAGGACTTTGTCCTTATTCCTGCTGCTCTTATGTAAGAGGGAAATGGGACTATGGGAAAGGAGTTTGGGGGAGGGTGTTAGTAATAACAAAGACGATTGTTTCAGATGAAACATTACAGGTGCATAATTGATATATCTATATCATAACCAGTGAAAACACTACGATTGTAAATCTACTGATTTATTTTCTATCTTAGTATGCTAAGATGCTCCTTACCTTCTTTAACCCATCGATCAAGGTCTTTCAACAGCTTGGATGCATGTTCTGCTCGTGAAACCTTGAACTCATCAGTAAGTTCCACTTCCAATTCAACACTGTCACTCGTACTATACCAGGACTCCTGCTCATAGAGCTCTGGCGGACTCGCCGGCTCCTGCTTCCAAGACCAGACACTTGAAGAGGTCATTGTGTCCGGTTTCGTTACTAAGGCCTATAAAGTTTTCTTGTGCTTTATAAAGGGTCGTCTTTGCGACGTTGTTTTCTTGAAAAAGCGCCATCATGGCCCTGCAAACAGTTTTAATTTTTAATTCAACTCATAACAAAGTAAAATGCTCACAAATCAAATCAAGAGCCTAAACAATAATTTAGAATAGATAATAAGTGGACAAATATTTATCTAGGAGAAAGTTACTTAAACGTTAAAATAAACTAAAGTGATTTTTGGAAACTTTGCAATAGGTGGCTGTTTAGATAAGTCTAAGGTGGTCTAGGTTCAAATGTTATGGAGAAGAGAGCTCAATATCCTAGGGAGTAGGCCAGCATTGTTTGTTTCTTCAGTGATTAGTTAGGAGCTCATACTGAAACACATTCTTTTATTTCAATTTTCTATTCAAAAATAAGTTTTTCAGCATTCTAAAGTATCGTCCCATAAATATGAACTCAATTTTTACCATTTTGTATGCAGATATAGGGCTGCAAACATTTTTTAGGAGGTTGTGGTTTTTATAAGTCATTTAAAAAAGGGGTCACATCACGTCAGAAAATTTGATACTTACATAACCAATCATCAGGGTAAGTTTGTTCCCTTTATTGCCATGATCAGCAAATTTATATTTATGGAATGTTGTTTTCTTTAAGGTCATCTCCAACCATAAACGCATTCAGTAACAAGAGGATCTAATTTAAGGTTACCATACATCCTCTTTTCCCCGGACATGTACTCTTTTTGTGTCATGTGAAAACGTTCGGGCAGATTTTTGAGAAACTCCCTATTGGTCCGGGGTTTTTAGGAGAGACAAATGAATAATCGGGAATTATGCTTTATATTGATTTATAATTGAAATTCAAGTTGATATTTAAAACTTTGTGAGAAAAAAGTTCCGTTAGGGGTCGGGACCGCGGCCGTGACGGATTGGAGAATAGACGGATTATAGAGAATTCACCCACTACCACTTATATCGCTGGAAGCTTATTATTAGTGCTTAAGCATGTTAAATTTTAATGCTGTATAGTACATATTGATTAACGAAATGAGAATGAAAAAGTTAGAAAAAAGACATGTTACAGAATGTAAATACTGCAGGTGACAATTACGCTTTTATTACAGTAGGCTTAGTTTTAATGTAAACCATATGTAAAACTTTATGTAAAACATAATGTGCTTGTACATTATGTAATGAGCACACAAATTAATTATCAACATTCTTAAAATTAAACTGCAGTACATTGTAATATATTAAAGCTCAGTTCCCACGGCCAGTGTTTTCGCAGATATCGGGCGGCCCAATGTCGGATCATGGATAGCGTGTCGCCTGTGTATCAGACATGACTGTTCCAACAGCCCATGACCTATCTAGGCGTCGCAGCTTAAAACTTCATCTCCAACCACAGGCTTTTGTAGTGCCGCCTCTTTCCCCATCAGGCATACACAGGTGAGCTGTTCCAAAGACCTGTTATCTGGTAGACAGCAGACGAGGCCTTACAGATGACAGGCCGTTGGAACTAGGCTTATGAGAGCTAGATGGCTGGAGGGGGAAATGGTCGTCTTCCAGACGGATGTCATACGGGAACTGTCATATCGTGGCGCAACGAACCCAGACTCTGATGGTTAACAGAACCTGGCGGAAAATAGGGTGACGGACAATCGGGTTTTCACTGTACATTAATGGGGTTTTTTGTAAAAACTGTATAAATTTGATGTACTGTGAAAACTAGTTAGAATTCCAGTACATTTTTATTACAACTACCTAGGATAAACATTATTAAAAGGCATAGTAGCATTTAAAATGCATGCCATAAGCCATAATATATAATTAAAAAAAGAAAACAATGGTGTGATTGGATTTTTCAAAGGCCTCTTAGTTTCTTGTTTAACAGCCTTCAAGCTCAGAAACAGATTTTTGCGTCAACAGTAACGTACGTGAATGAAGTCAGTCAAAATGAATTTGAATTATGGCACATGGAATACCAATAATTCAATATGAAAAAGTAGTTGTTTACTGGCTAAATAATATAAATGTTACATTGTTCTTAGAAAACAACATCCAAACTCAGGTGCTCATAATTTCTGCACCGACAGAATTAGGCCTAATGGTTTATAAGTGCAACATAGCTTAGTTTATATGTTGTTTCTTACATTAACTTTTTGTTTCCAATGAAAGGTCATTTGATTTTTTTTCATGCCCGTCTTCTACAGTTATCCAATCTTGTGGGGGAAAGGGTATAGTTACGATCTAATGATCAGCCTACGGTAGGATGTGTGTCGTCTTTGTCAACCCAGACAATATGGTATAACCCTAATCTACTTTTTAGGCCTAAACCACTTGGTTTGGGCCTAGACAGTGCATAATTGCCTAGTAGGTCTAGTAAACACTTATAAATATTTACTATAACTTAATTGAAATTAACATTAAAAACATTGATTTAGTGAGTTGGCAGCAGACATTTTTCATGCAAAAAATTATGTATCACAAACATCCTAAGATAAAGACCACTCCTAACACATCTTACTTTGAGCCTAATTAGGGGAAGTAGGACAATGAAAGTTGTCCTGCGTCCATGTATTGAAAAGTTGCACAACATGATTAATTTACCAAATTGAATCAATGAATATATCATTTGGATTAGTTTCATTTCTATAGACAACATATACAAAATTCAAATTCTACTGTTTGGATTAGTTTGGGGGGAATGAAGTGAAAGCCAAGCATGGCTAGATATGACGAGGTCAGATACCAATCTTACTCTTATTTACTAACTTTGGACAATTTATTACAAGAACTTACTTCATTTTAATTCTGCTGTGATGGCACACGGCCGCGTGCGGCTTTAAAGCCCCTAGAATCCCATGTTAACGTAGAACAAACACAGGAGAATAATATGACGTCTGCTGAACTTGACACATGGGGAATGAATAGCAGAAAGTTTCTCCGGTCGCGTTTGGTCCAAAAATTACTCCGCTTTTACAGTTTGAATAACTGTGATATTGTGATAAAACCTTAAAAATAATAAAATAAGTGTTAATGGCTAAATAATTTAGTATAGTTTTAATTAATTATATGACTTGTTTTACTTTTTTTATATAGTTGGGGTTGAAATATTTATGAACTATTTTACGAGATACTTCTTGCATCATACTACAACTAATTTTACGAATGACGTCATAATCGTTCTCTTTGTATATTTCCAAGAAGCAAGAACTTCTGTTCAAGAATGTAAAGTGGCTTTCTCCAGAAGTTATAAAAAGTTATATTATTGTTATATAAAATAATTAGAATAACTAGACATGTAATGTTTGGAGATTAACCTGTTTGGCCTCGACATTAAATTCATTGTTTAATTGTATACTTCTGTAGAATAAATCTGGAATTATTGTAACTACAGTACCTACTTTTATATTCTATATTATCTTTGAAATGTTCTTACATTTAGCTATGAACATAAATAATAAATATTTAGCTATACGTTCGTTTTTGCAAGAATAGCCATTTCACTTCCTTGTATAGTACCATTGATTATATAATAGTACCTACTGGAATTTCTTTGTGCACTTATTTATTTAGTCAAAGTGATCATATAAATTTTTCTGAATTATTTTCTCGGGTTTTTCATTGATCTAGAAAGTATATTTTTTTATAAATGCCAAAGTAATTCTGAAAAGATAAAATAAAAAATGTGGTTAAATTAATACTCATTATAAAACATACAGAAATACAACTACAATGAATGAGTTGGTTGCAGCACTGCTAACCGGAAAAAACGTATCATATTGTGTCAAATATTCAAAAATTACCAACAAGCTAATACTAAAGTAAAACATTGGCTTTCATTAGTTCCATGTTATCACTTATCAAACGGCGATATGCCGGTTAAATCTTTTTAAACGTATTTTGATGTGACAGTATACATAGGCGTGCGCTCTGGTGTCACCAGGGGTACCACGGTACCTCCAAGAGATGGGGCAATACATATATACTGCATATAAGATCGTTGTATCTAAGAACGTCAAGACAACAGTATCAAGTGAACGTTACTGACAAAACTAACATTTAAATATATTGTCATCATCCCTTTCACCCATTTTAAATGCGTGTGCATGGTGTAGGTGAGTTTGTGGCCTTGCTAAGAAATTGAAGTAAAAGAGAAGGAAAACATCTGTATTAAAATCAGACAGTACATGACTCTTCTTATTGACGTTGTTTCACTTTGGCTAAAGGTGGGAAGTCTCTCTTCGAGGTCATGATGAACATCAAGATATCATTGAATAGGGGCTGTTTTCAGAGACAGTCAAGTTACTTTTAAAATATGATCAATGTTTAAATTGATACCATTAAAACGTATCCAAAATGAGATTCCATAAGTTACTAAAACGTAATTTTTAGGCAAATCATGAATGAAGTACAGAAAACTTCCAGTTTCTGTGATCACTGATGAAACATCACTAATTGCTGTTGCTATCCGGTACGTGCCTCTAGGTGAAGATATGAATGTAGAGAGATTGAAAAAAGGTAAAAAACACAACTGCTGAAACGATATTCAATTCCTAAGGTGACACTTTTTTGGATAATGAGATAAAATGGGAAAATATTTTAACCATTTTGCTTTGACGAGGCATCAGCAATAGCTGGACAATTTAAGTCGGCACTGGTGGCGCAGTGCTGTAACCCAGCTACATGGGGACAAAGTGTTTGGGAGATTGTAGGCGATAGGTTGTATGCTCGGTCCTCTTAATACCGACATGGCGTCCGCTTGGTGGTTGCTATCGGCGTGGATACTACTAGAGAAGTCTGGGGTGTCCATGTTGGGTGGTAATCATTGTGCGGATGTTGTGTGGGGGAGAAACTGAGTATCAGGCTTGTCAATTAGCTGAAAATCAGACCAGCACTACATGGTTCGGATTCCACGTAAAGCTGTAGGTCCCTTAGTTGCCCTGGCTGTTTGGCTATTAATAAATTGCCTTTTCTGAGGAACAGTTGAACTCAGTTAGTAACCAGACTACACTCATCCACACTCATCCACACTCATCCTACACTCATAAAACCATTCATATTCGCCTTAAAATACGCACAACGTTGTGTCGGCGTCTCACATGTAAGAATGAAGTACTGGCTACAAACTAAGTACCATGTACTAGCTAAGTGTAAGAAAACAATCATTTATGTTCACTGCTACCTCACTGTCTCAATATGACTTTAGACAACACCTATTCCAGCAACAAGACTAATCCTGTAGTTTCTTAATTTTTCACAGTTGTACAATTTTGTAGAAGAGAGCCCAAAAATATGTGCTGTTTTCAAGACTCTGTGAAAGCACTATTTGAAAATTAAAACTTTTAAATCGCTAACCGACACCAGATGGGCCTGAACATCAGGAGCTGTTCCTGCAATTGCAGCTTAATTGGAAAACATAATAAAAGCCATAGAGGAAATCATTGATTATACAGATGATTTGAAAGCAAGAGGGAAAGGAGTTTCACTTCAAATTAAATTTATTGGGCCATTGCATGTTGCACAAAATGAATCCAATTCTTCAAATAATTGTAAACTGTAGCAAGAAAGTTTAAAGTTTACATTTAGATTTTTGTGAAGTGGGAAATATGGCTGTAGCCTTAGTTGACATAAGAAATCATGAGGGACTTTTGAAGGAATGTACAACAAAGGAGTAGAGTTCTGGGGTTGTGTTAAAACTTAAATATATACATACTCGGACCAAAAAGAAAGGTTTTGGTCCTCTTATATGATACTTTTGCACCTTGAGCTAATTGATTCCTGTCATGTGATAGCTAAAAAAGACAAGCTTAGACTGTTTACATATAATGTTCTTGATGATTCAATCCAAGGTCTGAATGACCGGATTTCTCAAGAAACCAAGTACATGAGAATGGTTATGAGTAAATGGTTAGGTGTAAGAGAAGACATTTTAACATCGCCAATTGTTATACAATTTGTATAATTAAGTCATTTTTAATTTGATTTCAAATAATTAATTCAGTTGAGAGGATAAGTATATTGAATCTTGGCACAAATAATTGGAAATCAAGTTTTGGAAACCCTTAGCAAGTATTTCAATATTGACTCTGATGCATTAAGCGCTGAATTAATTATAGGTACTTAAATAAAAAAACTAATAATTTTTTCAAAAAAAAAATCAGAAGTGGATTTTGAGACTATGAATGTTTTAAAGAGGATCAAGTTACAAAAACGTTTTACTGCTCTGGAACATTTTGCTACAATACCAAAACGATTTACAAGTTGTTCAAGTGACTGGAGCTTCTCTAAGCTCAGCATTGTAAAACGCAAAATCAGGTCAACAATTGGGCAGTTGGAAAATCCCCTTCTTCCATTTGCCGAACACATTCTTGCCCAAGCAGCAAGTGCTAATGAAATTATGGATGAGTTGAAGGCAATGGTTACTCACACAAGAAGAGTGTCTTTGTAATTGACTAAAATCTTTGTATTTTTCCAGATAAGCTATACTTTTTTACTTATCTTACATACCCCTCCTCCCCCCCCCCCCAATTGCACTTGTTTAACTGGTACTCTCATTCATGACCCTCTGACACCCTATGAGAGTGTCCTTGATGAATATAATAGTTATAGACTTGAACAAAACTGCTGTGATCAAATATTTTCTTTTGTGTCTTATATTGAATATGTATTAAAAAGATAAATAATTGTAGACAGCATTTGTATATCTTTCAGCCACCTACAAAACCAGATTAATTATCCAGAAGCCTTAGTAAAGGCTAATTAAAGTTTGCTTAAGTCACAAACATACAATAAAGCACCAAAACGATGGACCGCCTCATAGCTCAGTATTTGCTCCTCTTTTATTCAGTGTATTTACAGTGGACAGCTCCAAGGGGGACAATATATTGCTCCTCCCAAGAATCTAGGGACTAGATTTCTTTTTAAGAATATTTAAAAATATTCCTAACATATTTGAATTTATTAGTGTTTACTTTTTAAAACGTTGAATATATTCATATTTGACCATGTATTTACAAAACAAAAATTATATTGTTTCTACATTTTTGTAAAGTGAGGCATAAAAAAAATCATCTGAGGACATTGGTAGTTTCTTCATAAAGAACAGTCAATGTAAGATGTATAAAAAGTGCTGACTGAAATGAGTATAAAAATACTTCATTGAAATATGTCTAGGAAACCACAAGAAAAATTGCTCAAATGTTTGGTTGACACCTGAATCTCCAATGTGCCTCCCAAAGTTGATCATAGAGACAACATTGGTATTTAATGCCAATGTTATCACATCACAGTCTAGTTCATATATGTAGACATGAAGCATTCTTCACGAAGTGACAAAGCATGTTCATTTTACACCTCTTTATGGTTATATAAAAAACTAACAACACTTACACTACAGAAATCTAGGCATAGATATTTACTATTCAAAACCAGAAGTTAA
The DNA here is from genome assembly GCA_035578905.1 of Stictocephala bisonia. Taxonomy (NCBI): domain Eukaryota; kingdom Metazoa; phylum Arthropoda; class Insecta; order Hemiptera; family Membracidae; genus Stictocephala; species Stictocephala bisonia. The sequence continues at coordinate 79,213 of JAQJVL010002139.1, forward strand.
AGGACAAGCAATCAAATTAATAAAACCATATTGATCCACTCACTTTTGACTTTTGTAGTCCTCTGAAATATTTTTCTGATATGGGAAGCATAACCATGTTGCTTCTGATTGCAACTACATTATCAAAGGCATCACAGAACACGCCTTCTGCATTCTTTTTATCTGAACTGACGATTTGCTACTTAGAAGAATATTTGTGTTGTAATGGATCTTATATTTACCAATATGCTGAATTGTTTTGTTGTTGTTGTTGTTATTATTATTTATTTATATAGCATTAGTTTGTTATGATATGATTATAGTACATATATTATTGTTAGCATTTGTACAGTATTTATTTGATGTTATATGGCGTCTATTATTTCATTATTTGTTATTTATATTTTTACTATGTAATGTTACTTATTAATTTTTTATTTGTTAATGATAAATGTTTGTTTAGTTTGAATAAGCGTTGGAATTTTAAGTATTTGAAATATAATAATTTTAACTATATTTATATTATTGTACTTGTGACTTATTGCAATTTATTGATATTTTATGTTGTTACTGATTAAATATTTTACCTTGTGATTACTAACTAACATGAAATTATGTTGTAGTTGGATCATGTTGAAAGCAATCTGCATGGTATATTTAGGACATGTAGGGGTTCCAGCAGCACAGGGTAAGTGTTCAATCACTCTAGTTGGCGTGAGGGGCAGTGTCGGAGTGGGGACAACGCACACAATCAGCTGGTGAATTTAACTGAATTTAGGTAAAGAAAACTGTTTGAACTATAAAAGTCGATATAATATAGCCATAATATTGTATACTGTCATTTTTGAAGTAAAATTACATTTAAAATTATAATCATACTTAAATCCGATATTTTATCTTTCTCGGCCATATATTTAAGATGCTTTAAGAAAACATTACAGATATCCAACTTACAGACTTTTTAACGAATTTCTTGTGCTGAATATTAGGCAACTTTTTATAAAAACCTTGTTAATATTCATAAAAAAAATAAATCTCATCTATTTCACAAAATTGAACATAATTATTTAACAAGACATAGGTCAAATTATGGTTACACAATACCAAGGCTTACCAGAAATTCTGAATCAATAAATACGTTTTATATTGCACAAATATTATACAGAAATCTTCCTGTAACAATAACAGAGGCGGAGAGTGACAGTGTTGCCATATACAAGAGGGAGGTGGGAAAGTGGCTGTATGCTATTGGCTGGGAAGCCGCAGAGTCCCTTATTCATTCCCCGTACACCTATGTCGTTCCAAAGGTGATGTCTTTGGTTCCTGTGGCTTTGAATGTTCTGATGGATGACATTCATCTTTTTTTTCTCAATATTTATTACTTTTCTTTCTTAATGTGTTTATTATTATAATGCAATTAAATGTAATTATTTAGTAATTGTTTAAGGTGTATCTCGATATTTTTTCATATTATCTTACATTGAAAATGTTTATGTTAAAAACAAGTAACTTTATAATCTAAGTCCTGTGAGTTAGTAATTTAAGTTTTTGAATTTGTTATTTCGTAACAATATATTAGATATAAGAATATTAAATTTTTTATGTTTCATTTAGATTTACGCAAAATCTTGTTAATATATGAACTCTTCCCAGCGCACAGACGTGTAGTCTATGCGGGGAATAATTCCATAGTTTATGATTTTGTTATATTATATTATTTTTGGGTTATGTGGAATAAATATGATTTGATTTGATTTCTATCACGACTTATACAGTCAGCAAAGCACACCTTTTAAAATTGCATACAAAGTAAATGTAAATAAAACATTTATGATAAATATTATGTCAATTTGAAGGTAGGTCGCTGAACATTCCAATCACATTATTGGTGTTTGAAATAAAATATATTTAAAACACAATAATAATCAATAAAATTAAAATTTAACCTTAAAATGACTCAGTAATGACAACAAATCGTCTATATCAGCTGATTCCACACTTCTATCACAGCTCCTTTTCCCCCTATGCCATGTTTCAGCTGTACTAGATTCCATTTCATTTCCCACCACGTGCCTTGCCCGCCAATGGTCACTTAGCTCGATGACGTAGTAAGCGGAGCTTCCCACAGCGCATCCATGACAACTATGAATGTGTTAAAGTGGCACGTTAGTTCAGTGGTGGGTGAAGACTTATTTTCTATCTCACTTCAATGACTAGCTTTGTCTCTCTCATACAGGTTCTCTAATTAGGTCGCAATCAAAGCGGCCAAACTACAGTTACTAAATTTTACTATTTATATTATTATATTTATTTTTCTATACAGTAACAATGTGTATATATGTTGTGTATTATTTAGAACTACAACCTAATCTATAGCCTAAGAAATTGATGATTGTAATGCATTTTGATATCCTCATGCACTTCTGCAAAAACAAATGCTTTATTTAGTTTTTATCAGTACTCTCTTTTTCTCTATTTGTATCCTTGATTGTACTATTACTTACTAATAGATATCTCATGTAATAGGAATATATATGTGTCAGTAATTTGGTTAGTTAATAAGGTTTGCTACTACAGCTGGTTTAAACTGCATTACATTTACATGGGACCACACTAGCGCTCCACAATGGATCACAAAAACTGATGATATTTTGAGACACAAAATATAACATTGGTTGAGAGAGGTCTGTGTGCTTATAAAAACAGTACTTGTCTCTCATGGATTGTTGCTGTACGTATTGCATGATTTTTCGCCATAATTTTGATCTTATGAAAACTAGCTGCCTGCTGTTGAAATAAATAATTTACCTGATGAACAGAAACCAAAAGAATGTTTCCTTGAAGTTATGCTGAAACTAAATTAATAAACACAGTGACTGGCAGCTAGTTAGATCAATCTCTCTGTAATCTTCTAAAATGTTAGAACTAGAATCAATATTGGGTAGCACCTGTTTTACTCATACAGAGTCAATGCACAAGCCGTTCAACCTTAAGCATGACATATACAAGAGAAGTTGTAATCAACCAAATGGGACGTTTACTGCAATAGTGCAATAACAATTAATCGCATGCAAGCATCACTACTCTAACCTAAGAGAAATTCATCATAAATAGTAGCTTGTAGATTATAAGTTCAGTCACTACAGTTTCTCCGACTCTTTCCTCTTCATCTAGAGTAAGTAAAATAACGAGAACTGTGGGTTCCCACATTGCACTCCTCTATCGTGGCTTCCACTTCAGTGTAGCATAGCACCGCCTGTCATTTGATGTAATGAAATACTGTTTAGGGAGCTTAAAAAGATCTAATCAAGTCAGTAGAAGACAGAATTTGTAGTTTCTCTTTTGGTTGTAGTTTTGAAGATATCTCTAAGAGGATTGCGAAAATCAATCTGGAAGATTAAATATTGACAGTATATGAGGTGGTTTAGCAGCTTGAGCAGGAAGGCAGTGGCTCCATGTAGTCTACTTCTTTTCACCCAATCTAATTTGTTTTTTAGCACATTTGCTAAAATTCTCTTTATTCATAGGTATATCCCTAAATATTTGGCGCAGTGCTGGAATACTCAGGCTACTTGGGGACAAAGTGTTTGGGAGATTGTAGGAGATAGGTTCCATGTTCGGTTCTCTTAATACCGACACGGCATCCGCTCAATGGTTGTCATCAATATAGACACTACTAGATAAGTCTGGAGTGTCCGTGTTGAATGGTAGTCAATGTTCGGGTGTTGTGTAGGGAAGAGAACTAAGTGTCAAACTTGTCAGTTAGCTGAAAATCAGACCAAATTCAAGATTCCACGTAAACTGTAGGTCCCGTAGTTGCCCTGGCTGTTGGGCTATTAATAAATAGTCCTTTCTGAGCTAAGTCGAACTCAGATAGTAACAATGACTACACTTGTTCATCTACACTCATTCACGCCTCATATTCGCCCATATGTCTACGATCAGCGTCTTAGAGTTGAATAATGAATTTAACTTCTTGGAGCCTGACAATTCCTTGTGTGTTAGTAATATTTAAATTTATATTACAATTGCAAATTGTCATATTTACAATAGATATTTGCTTGTCTAATTTCAGTTATTTATACGTCCTATAAAATTGTTAAAGTACTGACATGTCCTATTAATGCTCAATTAAACTAAAATACAGCTAGTCCAAAGAATTAAACAAAAATACCCTACTACAGTAAAAGGATGCAAAACAGGTGTTCTTCCTGGCAATGTTAATAGAATTCCTAATATTATCAACTTCCACCTCCTAAGCTGGACACAGCTTATTTAAGATGTGTTGTACTCTACAATAGGATAGATCAGTGCCTCTATAGATCTGCATGGGTAAAACACCTACAGGTGTATTCAATATCAGTATCCTTGTCATAACATCTGGCTGCAGAACATCGTTCGCCTGTTTTATGGTACATTCGCTCACTACTAGATGCAGTAGAGAACATATGTAGTGCATTTTCATAGCTCTACCCGATTTTCAGCTACAAAGAGTTAATAATTGTCATTACTTTATACATTTAATACACTTTTTACATATTTATTATCTTACAGCAATATACAGTTTACTACCAAATGTATTTTCATACAGTTTTTATATACCATAGTAAGTCCATTATTTTCTTACTAGGACTTCTGGAGAGCTTTTCATTAAACTATAATAATTAACTGTGGAGAAAGTGCCCAAATGTTTCTAATATTCCTTGAAATTATCTTTAACTTTTCTTTAATATTACCACTGACCAGATAACATCTTAATAACTTTATTTTTTCAAACCTTCTCCATACTCTTGTTTGTAAAGACGGCTGGTTGTGCGTTCAAAATATTACAATCAGGTACAGTATAATGTTAACATTACCGATAAAAAGGTCGGGATTAGAACCTGCCCTAGTTGCAGTGCTTCAGCCCTGACAAAGTGTTGTGGAGATTGTAGGCGATAGGTTCTAAACTCTGTTCTCTTAATACCAACATGGTGTCCACTCAGTGGTTGCCATAGACACTACTAGAAAAGTCTACGGTGTCTGTGTTGGGTGGTAGTCAGGGTCAGGATGTTGTGTAGGGAAGAGAACTGATTATCAGGGTTGTCAGTTAGCTGAAAATCATACCAATACTATGTGGTTCTGGTTCCACATAAAGCTGTGGGTCCCTTAGTTGCCCTGGATGTTGGACTATTAATAAATAGTTCTTTCTGAGGGACAGTCATCCTTAGTAACAATGACTACACTTATCATACTCATTCGCCTCTGATATTCACCCATATCTCTACGATTGCCATCTTAGTAATGAATGGTAATAGTAAAAAAGATAGCTGTCTGGTTGTGACCACTACACAGAAAAACTGGCATTCAATATCTTACAATCAGGTTCTATATCATTCACAGCAAAGTTGTCTTTGTTTTGATTTCAGAAGTCGTTGCATAAATAATATCTTTGTCGATGTTCAATACAATACTATCCAAGTCAACAACTGAGGCTTTATAAAACTTATTCTGTATTTATAGATTCTGTCTAAAAGATTATAGTATCTAATATATCTGAAGGCGTTCACCAGAAACTAATCATAAAGCCTAATGAGCAATTTTTTTAAATATTTTAATTTAAGTGCTTTTTTTTACTATGTAAATTGACTTAACTGTGGGAGAGCCAGTGGTGGAACGGTCTAAGGCGTTAGGACTTTTGAACTGAGTTAGAGATAAATATGGTTTCAAGTCCTGGCCATGACTGTTAGTTTTTATCAGTAATATTCACCTTGAACTGTACTGGTTCTCCCCTTCCTCTGTCTGATAAGTTCCCCACACAGATAAAAAATCTATAGGTTCTATGGGTATAGTAAGGTTAAAGATCTTTTAAATAAGCACTAAAGCACATACTTAACGGTTTAATTTAATTTAATTTTTTATGATGAACACCTTCAGATATGTTAGATATTAAAATCTTGTTGAGAGAATCTATAATACTTGAAAAAATCTTATAAATTCACAGTTGTTGACTTGGACAAGTAACATATTCAACATCAATATTTTAATTCTAATTTGGGGTTCCTTTGAAAAATGATGCAAAAAAGGACAATGGGGCAACGGTACATGTTGTACAAGCCTTAGCCTTACGGTTTTCAGCAGTCAAACTTGTGTTAGCTGCAGTTATTCAAAGTTGGATAAGAGACAAATTGTCTAACATATAAACTAAACAAGGTTAGACTTGCGTCCTGTCAGCCATTGCTGTTGAAATACCCTCCGACTGTCTAGATATCAGGTGTCAAGTTAGTGGAGTTTTACTGTAATTAGAGCTTATCTCTTTGGGGAAATTATGAACAGTTGTTCATGAAAAGACTATTGATAAATATCTAAATGAAATTGTGCTATAAAATATGAAAAATAAAAATTAAGAGCTATTAAAAAAAATGCTAAAGGATTAATATACTAAAAGAAGCAGAGGGAAAACGCGAACAGATATATCTTATATGCTAAATAAACAATTGAAACACAAGTAATTCTTATTTTAATAAAAAGAATTCTCTGGAACAATCAGTTCAACCAGAAGGGAATAAATACAAATTCAAATAGTGATTTGATATAATTGACGCACAGGTTTAGAACTTTGAGACATCATCGGTAATTTAAATTACTGATATCAATGGCAAATTAAATTAAACTTTGAGGTTATTCATGTCTCTTATTCGATATTACCTTTTTAACATTTTAAATATAGGTCATATCGACCTTTGTAGAAACAAATTAGGCAACGCATTTTCTGTATTTCCGGTGTTGCTATCTAAAATTGATTGGTTTCAAATAAGCCCTCGGACGACTTATTTGAGACAGAGAGAGAGGGGACCGCTAGCACTTCATGTGAAAACCTAACATGAACTTTCACTTAACAGGAAAACCATCTTCACAGAAACCATATAAGTGGGTAATCTTCTTGATTGATAAGTGGGTAAAGGTATACAACAAACTCTGAAGCTCAATCACAGCAGCATTTTCAGATTTCCCGGCTCTATTCCTGCAGCAGAGGGAAAGCTGCAGAAGATAATTTTCAGAATTAAATATTCTGACAGTCGTTGGACTACATATTAAGGCAGTAATCCTCTACGTGGATAGTAAACTCCTTAAAAAGGAGTAGATCCACTATCATAACATCAGACATGCTTCCAAGTATCAGCTACCATTCCACCTTTTTTGTATTGTTTTTTTAAATAAAGAGTAATATTTTTTGTAAATAAAGAGAATTTTGAATTTGAATATCAAAACTTAAAACTGTGCTTGTTAAACAAGAAATGAAATCTTTGATGTCACTGATTGGCCACAAGCTGTCATGCTCAACATGTAACTTTTTACAATGTATCGTAGTCAAAGTTGTGAATTTGAAAAATTCAAAAAAAAAAAAAAACAAAATTGAATAAATCAAAGATGAATTTTAAATGGGCTTTAATCTCATAGTTCCCACAGATGTCTACTTGAAAGCAATATATGTAATAGCAAGGTCATGATAGGAAAATGGAAAGGTATAATCAGAGATAACTAGGGGACACACATGCACGTTTCGCATGCAAACCCCGTCACTCGCTGCGCTCCTGACACCTCAGCCTTCGGCCTCGGAACATAACTTTTGACTTAAAATATTAGTAATTAAACTGTATTAAGTAAAATCACATTATTTAAATTTATTTACAGCAGCTGACACACTGCACTCTATTTATAGTATAATAATTAAAAACAACCAATGTGATTTTCAAATGTTTTCTTTTTATTTAACAGCTGATGATAACATACACACAGACAGACATGAATTCACTCTTTTATAATTATTAACTTGATATTTTACTGTGCTGCTCTCTATGTTTAACCTAAAAAATTATTTTGATTTGTTTATGCAGCCAGCTGGTCAATTACAATTAATCTCCATAAGAATAAAATTGAAACTTTGACGCCATATAGGACAAAAACCTATGTGAATTTCAAAAATCTAGCTCTGTTAAGGCTTAGAAATTAAAATTATTTTTTGAATAACAAAAATTTCATAAAAATCGGTCAAGTAATTAGTTCAGAAAATGAGTGAACTAAATCACTGATTGTTTTAATATATAGGATATATTAAATTTTGTACTATCCCAAACTTTTTATAACATAGGATTTATTATAAAAATCTACAATGTCGTAAATGATTTGTAGTTTGTTCTCTCGGAAAACATTTTTCGTTATTATTAGTTTTTACTTTAAACATTTTTATAACTATTTAATAACATTCTAAACCAAGACAGATAATTGTTTTAATGCATTTTTTTGTTTCCTGTTGACTATATATCTTACAAATGCTTCTGTTTTATATACTGCTCTCATGAGCTGAAAAACAGAAAGCAGTTACACTCTCTACAGACCTGCAAATGAACCTACGAGCTAATAAGTAGAAAATCATGCCACATTAAAAACAAACAAAAAATGTTTCAACCTTACCAAAGGTGAGGGAGAGTGCTAGAAATACTAATTTTTCTAAAATTAACAACTGGCTCATAGATTATTTAATATTAATCAATGAGATTTGAACAAGTTTACAATGTGTTCTGGTTGATTACTTTACATTATTGAGAATTGGCTGTACAGTATATTAAATGTAGCATGATAGGTTGGGAGCGTTTTATAATAACAATGTTAAAAAATTAAAGTTAAAAAGTACTATTGGTGAAGAAAGACAAAAACATAATAATAATAAAATGATCTACTAAGCATAGTGGTTGCAGTTTTATACAACTAACTGTTATTAAAATAATAGTATAAAATACCACTATGGCTACTACATTTTTATATCTTTTATATCTATGGTAAAAAATAAGAAATAAAAAAAAGGTCAGTGTATTGAACATTTTTATTTATATATTTTACTATGCAATTATTGACTGTACCTTTTCTGCTACAATTTGGTTAATGGTAATATTTTTTTTAATTTTTAAGTATAATAGGGATTTTTTTGCATAGCAAAGTATGTTTCCATAGTAAAATAATGGAGGAATCAGATAAATCAGTATTTTATATAATGTAAACCTCCATTATAAAACTGTCATACTTTACAGAAGACAGGTGGTCTTAGATTCTCAGTGGTTTAAAATTCGCGGCAACATCTATTATCTTCTTCCTCTGTGGGGAGAGATCACTGAACTTTACTTTCCATTCCAAGTCAACGACTGCGAAATTGGACTTTGTCAATTTTAATCTAAATAGTTAGTTTTGAACGTCATTGATCCTCGACGCATACTATACATCTAACATAAATGTATGAATGAGTTATTTTAGTAGTAGAACACATTCTATAATCAATTCCATAGATTGGTTTATCTAAGTAATTCTAACTATTGATTTATTTCAAACATTTAATTCAAGATAATCCTCAAACAATTTTAATATACTTCTGCCACAAAACAAGTAAAGCGTAAATGTGGTAAACGAGATACTGTTCCGTATTTTAACTTTTGTAAAGTGATAATGGAGCATTGAAGTTTGAAAATAAAAATATGCTTCAAAATTATTCCTTCAATATAAACATAATATTTTGCTTGTCTATTAGTAAGTAATAGAGGAAGGTGCATTGTTTTGGAGTGAAATACATCAAGGTTAGTTAAAAATATAGTTAGAATTAAATATGTAGCACTATAATTTTCCGCAGGTATATACTAGACTGTGTATATAAAACGCTTTACAGCTGATAACAAGATATGCAGTTGGAGGGAAATTTTACAAGTGGTGATTGGTGAGTACTGAATAGCCATCTTGTGAGAAACTTGTGTTTCTATTGAATCGTTAAGGTTAAGTGAGTTTATTATATTTGAATTACATTCAAGTTTGGAAACAAATTTTAATAGAAAATAGCGGAAGAATCGTTGGGTTGTTACAGGTATTTTACAAGTGTTATATTAATTATAACTTTCAATCCTTTTAGTATTCGCGAATCGTTGTCGGGACTAGTCCTAGGATTGCAATGAATAGGGAAGAATGTAATAAGCCCAAGGTTGCTTCTGTTAAAATGGTTGTTTGTATTACTAATACAATCGAAAGGGAGACTTCCTTATTTTATTTCATAGAGACAACTGAAAAAGTATATGTCAACATTGTGTTTAGTTTGTTTTCATAACATTAGAAAAATCCTTTTTATTTTGTGTTTTAGCCATTATATGGCTACAAATTGCTATTTAGTGAATTTGTTTACTTTTCAGTACCTGTTTAGTATTTTTACCATTATATTTACTGGTAAATTATATGAATTGTTATGATCATTAAACATTCATGTGAAAAATGTGAATGGATAAGTTAATGTGTATATCAGCTCAATGGGTTTATCAACAGGTTAATTTCTTGAAATAGTAACGATTGCAGTAAAAGTGTAAAGATTGTCCACAAAAGTAAGTATGTTGTGTGATGTCATTTTTGCTTATGTTTTTAATTGTTCCATTGCAGGCTAATTTTATTTGATATGTTTTTGTCCGCTCATGTTGTTTGTGCTAATGCAAAGTAGGCCTTAAAATAGCCTACTCATTCTATACTAGGTATAATTGTATCATACAATGATTATAATATCCTGAAATTGAGTTGCCACACTATAATTTTTAATTATTGGGTGTGGCGCCTTGTGATATTAATGTTGCACAGTAAAGCGGCAGCTGTATTTTCTCTAAACAGCAGACTTAGGGCTTTTTGTAGTCTGTTGCTTAAATATTTGTTTTAAATACTTATCTAGGCCTAGTAAAAATTGTCTAAATTTGGGTTGGCCTATAGGCCTTTTAGATATATATTACGTGCAATTACACAAACTTTAAATTGCAATTTTTATTTTTAACTTGTTAACTGGTACTGTATTTATCACTGATTAATGAAAATAACATTGTTAGTTATAAACATGAGACAAAATTAATCTATTATGTTGCATTTTTATTTATTCCAAAACAGACATTCTAAAGATCATGTTGGTTGTTAGAAGTAGTAGATTTTCTAGTAAAAAATGTGTTTTGTTCCGACCATCCCTGAACTTTTTTGCAATAAGCGGGATCCTATTATTAGAATAACGTTTCATGAGTTCAGTTATTAGACAAATGTTCTGGTTAAATAGACAGTAGTAAGGCAACATTACACTGAGTCTACATATTATTGTTATAGCCGAGATAGAGGGACTGTTGGGGACATATTGTTTGACTGAGTTTTAAACTATATGTTATCTAACTATATATTTTCCGGTGACAATTGCTTCAAAGTGCTTTATGTACTATTTACAATATAAACAGACGTTTCACTTATGCTGTAATGTCTCATCCTTAGTGGTATTGCTGATAATAGTTGTAACTTGATATTAGTATTATCTATCCTAATACGCTAACCCCACTGAGGATAATTACGAGAATGGAGTTAAAAAAAAAAAATTCTTTGGTATTTTGAAAATTATATTTAATATTATTATTAGTATTATAGTTTGTAAATTACTTTTGTTAACATACTTTTATTAAATGAAAAGCGAAGAAAATCAAAACAATTATCTGGAGAAAAGTATTCAGTTCAAGAATTTGGCATGATTTATAGGCCTAAAACATAGGTAATTAACAGATATGGTGACTATCGGTTTTTTAAAAGAAAGAAACAGAGAATGCTAATGGTATCATGGCTGCAAATAATACTTTATTTGAGCATATGTGTGAAAGCACCATTTGAATTGATTAAAAAAGCGTGATTTGAAATTTTGAACAGCAAGGAAATTTTTTTATTTTTGAGTTACGTATGTTTGATCAGCTTGAAACAAACAATTTGTAACTAACCAAAGTAATTAATGAAGTAACAAAAAATGTATGTGAATTGTAGATTTTTTCCTTTAAACACTACCCGACTTGTCTGTAGTCAGGTCTGTTCCGACTAGGTCTTTCATACATTTTCAAACCTTTATGAAAGTAGCATCATAGTATATCATAACTAGAATCTATATTTTCCGGTAACAACCACGTCAAGGTGCTGTGTACATTATTTACAAAGACGTTTCACCCATACTGTGATGTGACATCCTCAGTGGTAGTCTCGGAGATACCTTTGAGGATGCCACATCACAGTAAGGGCGAAACTTCTGGTTACTTTGTAAATAATGTACATAGTATTACTTGATATTACATATGTATCAAGTAATACTATGTAATATCAATTACTTGTATTACTTGACGAGGTTGTCACCGGAAAATATAGTTTCTAGTTATGACACCGGCCGCTTAAGCCTAAGTTCTAAGATAGTGTATCATCATCGGCTTTATTCAAAGTACTTCGAGTTGTGTTTGTAATCAGTTCACTACAAGTATGGCTGTTATCCCTCGAAGCTAAATTACGCCAGCATCTCAAAACATGGTAGCCACTGCAGTCGCGTCAGGGTGTTGCTCTATGGAGTGTAGTGTGATATCAAACGCAGCCGGAGTGTCTGTATGGATAACAAAAAAACTGAGATATGTAAACACACGAGTTTAAACTGTTGATAAGAGACTGACAGCAGAAATCGGAAACAGTGCTGTCTGAGGTAGCATGATAATGCCAGAAATATGCACACATCTTCCGTCATCTGATTACGTGGCCTATTGTAATGGCGAATGCAATGGAATCAAGTAGCTCTGGGGCTGGGATCAATTTCCACTAGTGACTCCAACTTTTTGTCTTGAAAAACGGTGTTTGATCTTACGTCTCAGTTGAATGTATTCTTCTATTGAAGGGTTCATTCTCCTTTTTATAATCATAGGCTATTATTGCATTCAAAACAAGTACCGTACTTAATGTTAGGCATATTAATTATGTTATGTTTTATCAAAAGAGCATTTAAAAAAATCCATTTAATTCGAAAAATTTAGTTATCCGAAATGGGTTCGGTCCCAATTATTTCGGATTACCAGGACTCCACTGTAAGTGTTTTGTACATTTATCATAAACATGCTTTAGTTACCTATAGATCCATAGGTTTATATACTCACATTATTGCCCCTCAGCCCTGTTTGTGCATTAGAAAATTGAATAACGCTACGATTGGCTGGATTATCATTGAGAAATGCCATTTTGAAACTGTAATAGAAATGAAAAACATGATCGCCCATTATTGAAATTTGGTGCACTGAGGCTAAGAGAGTGAATTCATATTCTCGTGTGTGTGGTGATGGGAGTCAAGGCGCAAGGCATCGTTATTTCAAACATTCCTTAATCCCTCATCAACCCTTATAATTTTGAAGTCTGTTTAGTAAATTTGTATAGGCTACTTCAGAGATATATCAAAATGTAACAGTATTGTTTTTAAGTTTGTGTGAAATTAGACTTTAGAGATGTATGGGAATGTTGTTGAATTTTCAATTTACAACTATAGTGTAACTTTTACCTTTCAATATTTATTGCAAGATCATGGTTGATTATGGATAGATCACGGTCGGAAACATCGTTATTGTATCAGTCTTTTTGTATTTTGGTTTTAATCCAGTGAGGCTTTAACTTATTTTGTATAGAGTGACATGGTTTTTGTTGAAAACTTATTCATTCATAAGACGCCGATCTTCAAGATATGGGCGAATGAGTGTGATGATTGTAGGTGAACGAGTGTAGTCATTGTTACTAACTAAGGTTGACTGTTCTTCAGAAAGAGCTATTTATTAATAGACCAATAGCCAGAGCAACTAAGGGGCCTACAGCTTTACCTGGAATCCGAACCGCGTAGTAAGTAGCAGAGAACGAAGATTAAATGATCTTGCTGTCATCATTTTTGTTTTAGGGAAATCATTGTGATACCTTTAATAAATTTGTACTACAGGAAAGTCCATTTCAGAATTAAATTGAAGCCTCTAGAATGTGTATAGTAAAATAAAATATTAGTAGAATACTTTGAACACATTCTTCATTATGAATTAATTTGTTATTTTATTTTCCATTTCAGAAGTTTGTTAGGATTCTGAACTCCCTTTCGAAAGTCTTTGATAAGAAATAATTTTAAAAATTATCAATTCTGACCTCAGGCAGGTCCTGCTCTAGCCATCTACCAAACCTGTCTGTTTTGAGCATGTTCTTTGTTGCCTGAAACTCCCCTCCAATCCTTAGACTGTTCACCATCATCTGATATCTTCTTTCCTTACCTGTTGGCACTTTAGCTTTTCCTTTTATAGCTGTTTACAACAGACTCTCTCCTCTTATCAATTGTTCTAACCAATTCATTTTTCTTTCTTATAGTTTTCATTATTTTCCTCTCGTCCGCTTTCCTCAGTACTTCTTCATTTCGCACTCTATCTTCCTATCGCATTTTCTCCATTCTTCTCCAAATTCACATCTCCATTGCTTTCAATCCCTTCTGACCTTCTTTCCTAAGAGTCCATGTTTCCGCTCCAAATAAAAAATTTATTAATCTCTTTCTCAGCTTCTTATCCAACGGTGCACAAAGTAAACTTCTATTTTTATTAAATATTTTTTGTGCCATGGTAATCCTTTCTTATATTTCCTTTCTGCAACTCATAGCTTATCAGATCAAACTTACTTTGTTTTTAAAATTATATACTTGCTCTATTTGTTTCCTCTTTAGTTGTTAATATTCACTTGTTCCTTCTCTCTTCCTATTATCATAATATCTGTTTTATTTATGTTCATTTTCAACCCGTACTCTTCACTTATTTTATTTAACTTGTTTATTATTACTTTCTTGCTTATGCTCTTTCTTATTCCTACTACTACAGCCATATCATCAGCGAATCTAATACATTCAATTCTTCCACCAATTATATTTACCCTACTATTTCCGTTAAAACTTTCCTTCATTATTTCTTTTAGATACAGTGAAAACCCGATTGTCCGTCACCCTATTTTCCGCCAAGTTCTGTTATCCGCCAGTGTCTGGGTTCGTCGCGCCACAATATGACAGTAGCCGTATGACTTATCCGTCTGGAAGACAACAATATCTCTCTCCAGCCATCTAGCCCATATAAGCCTAGTTATAACGGCCTGTCATCCGTAAGGCCTCGTCTGCTGTCTACCAGATAACAGGCCGTTGGAACAGCTCGCCTGTGTACGCCTGATGTACGGACAGGCCGTCTGGGGCTGCCTGAACAGATCCCGTACAACATGGGGAAAGAGGCGGCACTACAAAGGCCTGTGATCGGAGTTGAGGTTTTAAGCCGCGACGCCTACACAGGTCACGGGCTGTTGGAACGGTCATGTCTGATGATACACAGGTGACACGCTATCCATGTACTGACATCTTACAGTACAGGGCCGCCTGAAGTCTGCGAAAACACTGGCTGTGGGAACTGGACTTTAATATATTATAATATACTGCAGTTTTTTTGTGCTCATTACATAATGTAAAAACTCACGTTTTACATTAAAACTAGGCCTAATGTAATAAAAGCGTAAATGTGACCTGCAGTATATACATTCTGTAACATGTCTCTTTTCTAACCTTCTCATTCCCATTTTGCTAATCAATATGTACTATAAAGCATTAAAATTTAACGTGCGTAGGCAGTAATAATAAGTTTCCAGCGATATAGTTAGTGCAATTGGGTGAATTCTCTATAATCCTTCTATTCTCCAATCTGTCACAACCACAGTCCCGACCCTGACTAAAGTCATTGGCTTATCTTTTTGGCACCTGGTTTTTATGTTAACGTGCGACATTTAATCTGTACAATGTTTGCTGAGTTACCTTCATATAAAGTAAAGAATGTGTTATGAATTTTCAATTAATATAATTCCTATACCCTAAAACTTGGTAGTTTAAAAGAATTACAACAGTGAAATTATTTGTTCAGTTTCTGTAAAACTCGTCATTTTTTACAATCTGCCAAGTATGTTTCTTGTTAGTAACTTAGGTGATAAAAATAGCCTAGTGTAATATCTAACCATAAAAAGTGTTACTTATGTATTATTCAGTCTGGCATTCCTTATCAACTCAGTTAAAATTTAAATTCCAAAACTGTAACAATATCTCTTCCAGGCAGATAATGAATAAACAAGGATTCGTGTAAAAAGATTTAGTACGTAAATATTATTTTGCAATGGTAATATGTAAACTGTGGCTTATTACCACCACACATTTATCAGAGCAGGTGCAGCGAGACCTTGGGCCAGATACGCGTAGTAGACAAACAGTGAAGATTAGTGTGTGAAAGTATCAGCAGATTTGTTATAGGATTTAGTAAACAACTAAACAGACAGTCATTTTCCCCGCTTTTTGGTTATTGAACCAACTAAGCAAACAAATAATTACCAGGTAATATCACACTTACTGTGTTACTTGGACGTAAAACTTTAGTTAATTCACTGTTACGCCTAATATAGATGAAACATCAACTTGTAAAATAAACTAAACGAATACCAGTTTATAATCAGAATCTATCCATGCCAAAGATTGTTTCGTGCTGATCATTTTGTGAGGTGTACTTTGTAAGGACAACAGTTTTTATAAGCAATGTAGATTTTCAACTCAGAAACAAAATAAAAATAACTGATTTAGTTCAGTAGAGATCACAAGTACCATCTCATTACACAGTTGTTATGTTTCTCATACTACACATGTTATTTTCTGCCATTTGTTTACTAATAATTAATTGTAAAAATGGAAGCTTTGTTCTTGATTGGTGTACAAAGTGTTGCCAAGTCAGATGCAAGCGGAGAGATAATTGCAAATGTACACAGTAAAAATAATTGGTTGAAGAGAAAACAGCCTAAATATTTGATAACTCTTTCGCCTTCCTCCTTATTAATTACACCACACTACACTTCCCATCTCGTGCATGTTACGTCCCTTGATTCACCTGTTGTACTCTACCTTCAAATCAGAAATACAGTTTATTGCAATTGTCAATACCAGTGTTTGTGTACCCGTGATTAATTTGGGTGCTATTCTTTTCCAATTTAGGTAGCACTAGTGTTCATCTTGTGTAGCAATTAGCACTATACAACAATTTTCTTAGTTTATGTCTTCGACAAAAAATAACTGTATTTCTTGCACTCATTGTTTCCATTCATCCAATTGAAATTTATAACAGTTTGATACGACTGCAATCTTTTATTTTCTATCAAATCGAAATTCCATTTGAAGTTTTAGGCCTAAAGCAATTTAAAAATGTGGTCCAGCTAATCTGAAAAATTAAACAAATTTAATTACTACGGATGTTGAATATAGTTTTTTGTTTTAAGAGTACAGTACTCAAGTTTGAATGACGTCTTATTGCCCGGCAATTACCTTTATAACAACAAAACCTTTAACTATCAAGATGTACACTATTAAGTTTATGTTGGGTGGATGCATGATTTGTAGGGTTTTGTTCTAAACAGTGATTGCGTACGTTAGTGCTCCAGAGTCAGCAAACAAACAAAAAAGCACATTAATGCAACATGTAACAGCTGAGTACATCTGATCTTGTCTGGCATTTTCTAGAACTGCGCAGAAATATACATAAATGCAGTGTTTCTTAATTTTTTTACGTATATAGCAAAACATTTGCAGTAGCCTATAATAAAAATTTCTTGGCTGGATAGCTTCAACAAAATTTTATTCATTTATAAAAATGTTCTTACATAAACATGTATGTTCTTGGTTGAAAAATTGATGTAATGATTTGATACAATTACAATCCTTTTATCCAATCACAACTGAAATGCCCTAAAATTATAGACATTTGTCTTTCAAGGAAGATACACATGTAAAATGTGTTTAAAATTAGATGATTTTTAATTTACATTAAAGTCATGCTCAGGCTTGTAGAATGTGCAACTAGGATCATGGAGTGTGCATCTTGAATTCAAAATTAGTTTCATTTGTTAAGTATTAACGGCTAATGTACTCATCACAATGCAGTCTAGCCTCTAAACTTGAGTTTATTTTGGCATTATATCTACATAGAGTACAAATTAAGTATCGTCATAACACAGTGCTTCAGCTAACACAATTTAGCGTATTGAAATAAAGAGTTATATCGGACATTGTATCTACCGGTATATGATTCAGTCCGTTGGCATGATAAAACATAAAAGGTATTTTTACTGCTGCTTATATGGATTTCAAAATAAATATTTTACCGTCTATGTACTAACACCAAAATATTGAGTGAGAATAAAATATTTTAAACAGCTGGCATTGAAAATGAAATAATTGGTGGCAAGTCATTAGTTTATGTTCTGCCTTTATTTATTTACATAATATAGTCATGCTATAGCCTAAAAAGTTATTATTTTTATATGTAACATGACAATTAAAAATTATTAAAATCGGTTAACTAATTGATAAGTGCTTATTTTTTGCCTAACATAATGCAAATGTTGATATATTTCACAGAAAAAAAACTCCCACCACTGGGGTTTTCTAGCAATAACAATTCCGATCTTGTAGGTTGAAATCACCATTTAATGGAGTTCACCATGCTATTTCCTTAGGAAATGTTGCAATATTTAATTCCCCAAAACATGAAATGTTCACTTGTTAGAATTTTCTTGCGTTTGTCATTGTTAAATATATTTAAAGTCCAAAATTTCAACATATTCACAGAATCAGGCAAATATTCATGTTGGTAAATGAGTGGTAGTTCCGATTGAAGGTGTTAGTGTTGTGATATATGTATCCAAGAATGCATTAAACAACAAAAAAGATAAATTAACTTTGGAGATAATATTTTCATGACATTTTAAGGGAATTAGACAATGTTATATCATCAGATTAAATAACCAATTTTACAATCGTCCGAAACTGAAAGCCCTCTTTAGCAACATTACTTGTTTGTGAATTTTATCCAGATTATCATTTTAGAATTCCTAGATACCATACCATAATTAGAGCAATCATACTTTTAAGCCAAGTTAAAAATCTTAAGAGGTTATTCTGTTTGTAATAAACAATTGTAGTCCACACTATTGTAAATATCAGTGACAGGCTAGGCAAGGTTCAAATCATTACTTTGCCCAGTTTTTATGTGCAATTAAAATCTAGAGATGCTGATCTATTGTTAAAGGTCGGCCGTACAAGGCAAGCAATGTTTGACTTGCAACGTTTTGTCCTGAGTAAAACGTTGCAACCAGTGTGCGTACACTACGGGACAGCTCAGAAGTTCACCTTCTGTCATGACTTAGTACGTTCATCAATATGTGTTCAAGAAGTGTATATTAGTGTACTAAAAGACAGCATCATGTAATGTCAGCAAATGTGATATATTTATAATATCTAAGATGTAAAAATAATAATGTAAAGATGTAAATGTTGGTACTGGTGGTGCAGTGCTGTAACCCAGCTACTTGGGGACAAAGTGCTGAGATTGTAGGCAATAGGTTCTATACTTGGTCCTTGTAATACTGATACGGCGTCCACTCAGTGGTTGCCATTGACGTGGACACTACTGTCCATGTTGGATGGTAGTCTAGGTTCAGATGTTGTGTAGGGAAGAGAACTAAGTTTCAGACTTGTCAGTTAACTGAAAATCAGACCAACACTACATGGTTTGGATTCCACGTAAAGCTGTAGATCCCTTAGTTGCCTATTGGGCTTTTAATAAAAAGTTCTTTCCGAGGAACAATTGACCTTAGTTAGTAACAATGACTATACTCATCACACTCATTCGCCCATATTTTGACGATCAGCGTCTTAATAGTGAACAATATTAAATATTTAAATACACTGTACATTTTTCTGTACAACTGTGTCTGGAACTCGTCTGTGGCATAGTGGTGTACGCCTACTTAAACAAACGGTGTCAGGAATAGGGGATGAATGGGATCAGTGTTTCTGTTAGTTGCACGGCACAACACTTGATTTGTTACTTTTTACTGATAATAAGTGGAGGAGGACATGTTTTTCTTTTATATTGATTATGAATCTTTTAATTGATAAAAGTTAAAATGTGCATGTAATCATAAAGAACAAGTTAAGGCCGATAATAAATGATTTAAAAACTAACATGCAAAAAATAAACAAGAACATGCCAATTTAAATATAAAATAACATACTAAATATGTTGATATATATGAGATGAGTACCTAAAATGGAAATGTAAGATTCACGCCAACAAAAATATTAAACCAAGAAAATATTTACTAGCAAAAATTATTTAATTTTACTACCATGATAACAACTACAGTGCTTAATGTGAACATAACATTTCCTTAATATGTTGATACTGACAGTATGCGTATGCACTGATCAACTTAATGCTTAGTGTTTTGACTCGCCACATAAATTGGAAGAGACATACCTTTCTTTGGCACAACGTCGCTCACTGTCAATAAGTGACTGGCGAAAATGTTGCAGGCAGTGTATGGTACTCCAATTTACCACCATGGAAGAATGAACGTTCATGACATTTTGTTTCACGTCCTAGGCACCTACCTTAAGTACAGTGTCCAGCTCTGGTGTTGATCGGTGGGGGTCAGTGATACCATTATAGTTTCATGTATTAAACTATAATGAGTACCTTTATTAAAAAATTAATATTAGTATGAGAGGAACATTTTTGACGAGGAACTGTAAAAAAGCTTAAATGAACATGCAAAGGATGTACTGACAACATTTAAAAGATTATATAACGACACAGTAGTTCAGGAAGATTGTGACACATTTTTAATTTACGAATGCAGTAAATGACAAATTTAACTTTCAAAAGATGACTACAGTGTTCTTGATCTGTTATCATCATAACACACACTTTAGTACAGCAGATCAGGTGTAGCAAGAGCTGTGGGCAAAGATACATAGTAAACATATAGTCTGATTAATGTGCGGAGATATCAGCTGATTAGTGGTAAAATAACGGCTGTCTGGTTTGAACAGCCAACTACCCAGTCAGCTCTTTTTCTTCCTAGTTGATTATTTTACTCAACTAAATAAGATACTAACTTTGAACTGATATTAATCTTTCTGCAGTTTTACCAATATTAGTCTACTTAAACAGCAACCCAATAGCCACTTGGGATCCGAAACACATAGAATAGGTCAGATTTTCATCTAACTTACAAGCCTGATATTCAGTTAGTTATCTTCTCTACTCAAGATTAGAATCTCGACTACCACCCAAATCCAGAGTACGCTGTAGTGTCTACATTGGTAGAAACCATTTTTTTTTTTTTTTTTTAGTGGAAACCGTGTTGGTATTTAGAGGACTGAGCATGGAACTTATTGCCTACTGGAGCATTGCACCACTAGTGCTGCTACTGAAACTAAAATTAGACTACACTTCAACTTATAGTCTAAATTAAATGACAGTCTTACAATCAGAATATGTGTGAAAAAAGATTTTTTTATCGTAATTTTATGAAATGAAATTCTTATAGTGATAATATTTTTAAGCTATGTTATTTTTAGCTCAGAAACAAAACTATAGCAGCTGATTCAGTTCAGTAGATTTCACAAGTATTGCGCCTGAATATGTTTTGTCTTGTTTTTTAGTTGGTTCAATTTGTCTGTGACAATTCAGTTTGTTTGTTTGATTGATGATAAGATGTAGAATCTTATTAACACCGCCTTTGGTAGATGAAAAGTGTTGCACAGTCAGGGTTTTAACACTAAAAACAATCATTGGAATTGCACTAAAAACAATCATTGGAATTGAAAAAGAAACAAAACATTTTATTTGTTGTCATTACTTTTTATAGCCATCCTTCAGATCTCTCTCCTTGTCCCTACTACAAAATACTACCTTTCCCCTCTTATGTACACCATGGATCTTGCTTCAACGGCTGATCTATACATGTGATCTGTAGCTTATCTTATGTACACCATGGCTCTTGCTTCAACGGCTGATCTATACATGTGATCTGTAGCTTATCTTATGTACACCATGGCTCTTGCTTCAACGGCTGATCTATACATGTGATCTGTAGCTTATCTTATGTACACATGGCTCTTGCTTCAACAGCTGATCTGTACATGTGATCTGTAGCTAATCTTTTTAATGCCAAGTTATACAATTTCTGTTCTACCTAAAATTACCTGTTTTTACCATAGAAACTTATGTTATAGCTCAGTTATTATACCTTTTTACAACTTTAATCATTACATCCAACAATATAATTGTCTATGTCTGATATACGAAACATGTATATTTCATTTTCAAAGACTTTATTACAACTATAAAAAGAAATAACTATCAATAGTTGACTATACATCAGTAGCCATCAGTATTGAAAAAAAGGAAAAGGGGTAATATTTTTATGTTTGATTGTGATTTTTTAAATATGTTCTAATTCTTTATGGATTAAATATTAGTTTTAATGTTCGTTATATGAATTTTTGTTTATGCGTCCACTTTTTCAGTGTCATTTGTTTATGTCCAGTCTTTTAATGTAGGCTACTTTATGTATTAAATTGACAAAAATACAGTAAATTAAAATATATAAGAAAAAAATGTCCTCGTCTAGTAATAAAGAAAATAAGAGCAAAACAGGTTTCATAACGTGCAACTATAATATATACACTGATCTCTGCAACTTCCATCCTCTGTCCCGGACACCGTTTATTTAAAGTGGGCCCTATACTATTATACCACAGACAAGTGCCTTTACATATTTGCGTGGTAGAAAGTACCAGTCTGTGCTGGATTCGAACTGACGTTCCTCAGCGCTGTACCTGGCCACAGACCGCTTGTTCGTTTCAACACTATTGGTGTCTTGGTATTACAGTAAAACCTGGCATATACGGAACCTCTTATAACCGGCCCAGGCGGCTTGGTGAAAAAGATAAAAACAGTACAAGTAAACGTCACACAACTCAAATTTATTACAATATAAGTACAAAATGCACAAATATTCTGGTGAACGATTTCGGTGAACCACGCTCACCTTCCTCAGACCAGAGGGATTCACTAATGATCCTTTTGTGAATTCATTGTGCTGAATATCATGCACAACATTCTAAACACACTAAAAAATCTACAGCGTGCACAAAAATTTACATAATTTACTCAAAATACCAATATTTAAATTCATGAACTTGCTTATTTTGTAAAACGGGTGAGCCAATAGGAATCCTCTGAGACTTATTTTAAATTTCATTTCCACTTCCAAAGTACGAGCTAAACCTGGAAGTGGTAGTATATTCTACATAGTTAGACCGTAATGAAATTATTTTTACTTTTAGTTAGATAAGACAGAGCTAAAAGATGCATATTGTTACAAAATACAAGTATTAACAAGAGACGAAAGAAGGGAAACGTAACTAGGATAGGTGGTATTGGGAGGATAGAGTTGTAGTGCATAACACCATAGTAAAGTATTTTTCATAATATAGAATAGAAAATATTTATTTTACTTTATTTTTTGAATGATACATACTTGTCTTTACATATTAATCTTACACACACACACACACAAGGAAAAACGTGAACAATTGATTTCATCATGAATGGAAAGAGAAATGGGTCATTTCGTAAGGCCAACATATATTGATAAATTACAATCTCAACATGAACTTAAATCATTAACTCTAATTTCGTAGTTAATTTATTACTAAACGCTTCATTGTTTTCTCACTATCACTGATTCAATTTTACAAACCTCCTCCAGTTTGATTTCCACAAATTGTTACGTCATCCTTCGAACACTCGCCCTATTGTTTGACAGGTTTCTAAACAGACAATGTGAGGTCAGAGCTCGACCATTTACTCTGATAAATGATCCAGGTGGAATCTTGATGTAACCAAATCAACAGTATATTCGGGCTCAACCCAACACACCGTATCAAATTGGAAGTATTAACGCTACCCTCTCTATACACTTTCATTCATTGTTATTTGTAAAAAACAATCAACAATTGTTCTCAAAAAATACCATTTATCATGAGCATGCAGCGAGGCATAAAAGTAACATTCGAACAATGAAGTATAAACACACCACATCTCAGAAAAATTGGTACTTTATGTAGACAAAATTATTTAATTATCTACCAGCATATGTTAGAGAATTGCACAATTCCCAGTTTAAAAATAAAATTAGAAAGATTTTAGTTCAAGAATGTCTTTATGAAGTAAACAATTTTTCCAAATTGATTTTAAAAAGTATTTTGAGGTGTAGTTTACAATATATAATCTATTATAATATAGGATACGATACAGGCATATTGTATTAGTTTTATTAATTTAGCATAGTAAATAGTCATAACTTGTGACAATGTCAATGCGTTTTTTGTAAATGTGTGATGACAATAAATATCTTATGTCTTATATCGTCAATGAATGGGCCTCGCCTACAGAGTGTGCAGGTGTGCCTATCAGCCCACTTCGGGAGAGCTAACGACAGCTCGCACGATCGCTTTCTTTTGTAAATCCCTCTGGTCTGAGGAAGGTGAGCGTGGTTCACCGAAATCGATCACCATAATATTTGTGCATTTTGTACTTGTATTGTAATATATTTGTGCATTTTGTGCTTATATTGTATTTTTATTTTATTTTGGAAAACCTGTATTAAACAATCCATTAATTACTTAGTTCTTTCAAAGCATAACCGCAATGCATTCGCTACATGAAAACCATACCTTTATTATGGTAATTTCATATCTGGCTTCAAAGTTATCCAGCCACATTTTTACTGTATTGAGTTAATAGACCATATGTATATGTTACGTCAAAACACGTAGGGTTAAAGGATAACATGTTTAATTAATTAATAGAATGTTATCTATTTTATAGCAACTATTTGGTGAACAATATAGTTGTAAAAATATAAAGCTTTATATTTATATGTTGTAATTGAATATTATGCTATCACAATAATTTATCTTTGAGCTTTTAACAAGTTTTGAGATTCTAATTAAAACCAGAGTTCATGCAAATTACCTGACATCTATCTCCCTCTGGCTAAAATATATGCAAATTTATATTTTTTAGCGGTTTGTCATATCAGGTGGTTAAACGTTTCTGGTTTAATCTGTACTCATTAGCAAGATAGCCGTGAGTGATATAGTATTTGTCACATATGTCCCGCTGCTTATCCTTCTCACCGTAATTGTCTTAAACATTAATATAAAACCTCCACCTGTTGCTGTTCTCGTAGATAGTAAAGTTTTATAATTTACAAACCCCCAATAGTCTATTTTAGGGTGATACAAAGAAGCATAATCATGTCAGAGTCAGTAGAAATTACCTTTAAATATTTCAGAGTGAAAATCAAATTAGCCAAGCTGTTGTGTCATGTTTATGTCTTTTGTATTAAACCTTTTTTATATTTTGTGTTATATGTACTTACTGTTTTTAAGTCTTCTTTATTGTTGCAATCCATTTAATTGGTATTGGTTTTGTTATACTTCAATTTCCACTTTGTATTGACCCAACCAATCACGTGCAGTGATGAGCCAGTGCTGTTCCATTACAATGATTAGACAGACAAGTAACCTAAAACTACACATGAGAGTAAAGTAGTGTCTCCCTTCAAGTACTAAATCTACATCAGAGATGGGCATTTCTGCAAATTGCACCTGGAATTGCCGCTCACCTACTGAGCTTACTGTGTACCCTTGTGAAAAATAATGGTTTAGAATAGATTTATTTATTTATTATATCATAGTTTGGAACATTCTAAAAGATAGCTCGTAGGCGGCAAAATCGTAAATCCTGCCCTGATCACATTATCCAAACAAACCAATTACTGCCAGAAAGCGCCATTGCCACTGTCCTCTCAACACAGTCTTCCTTCTTTAGCTGACCTGCCTCCCTTGTGTTACACATGGCTAGCCATTCCAATCTGAGGAACCAGATTCAGCTCATTTTTATTTCATAGAGGCAAAATAAAAACAACATTGGACATAACTCTTAAAAAAACAAACAACACCACCTCTCGGAAATCCTACCAGACCTCAATAAAGCCCCTTACCATACTAAACTAAAACTGTGATAGAACGGTAAACAAAATCTATAGAAGAAAAACATTACTGGACTCCTATCAATTCTGTTGTTGTTATACGGACTGAACAAGGGTAGCAAAAGGACAACGTAGTGAACACCAGCCCCTTTGGATGCATATTGATAGATGAGTGTAATCGACAACAGCTCTCGCCATGGGAGGTAGGTCTCCATCTATGTCAAAAAAGTTTTCCAGGAGTTTACTTAAACTATCAGTGTTTACGACTGTAGCATTGAACTAACGTGTCAAGTGGCTACATTTGAGATCAAGCTAAAAAAGTCACTCTATAATTAGTGTCTGGGAACAGACCAAGAAGTCTTATCAGATGTCTTAATACAATCCCCACACTATGAGTCAGTCATTATGAGCAACATAAATATAGACAGCTTACGAAAAATACTTGACTATACTCTGACAGAATCTCTTACAAGTAACAAAATGCATAGACAGGATCTTCCTCCTGCACACTATCGCCTCCCCATAAGACTTGACATCAAGGAACAATTTCTTGTACCTATACAAAACGGCAGATCATCTAAACAACGTTTTTATAAAATCAGTGGAAGAAGCAGTAAAGCACAAAAGACAGGCCTCAGCACCATACAAGCAATACAAAAAACCCATTAGTTACTTTAAGTCAAAAACTTTTTCAGGATATAATGAAATATTCACTACTAAAACATCGTACAAACAAATTGGCTTACTCTTTAGTAGTAAACATTACCAATAAATCTGTTAACTCTGGAATTTTCCCAACTGCCCTGCAGTAAATCCCAAATTTAAAAACGGCTCGACAACACAAGCTTCAAACTACCGACAAATAAACTTAGTGTAACAACTTTCTCGAAATTAATTGAAAAAAAAGTATTAGCTAGACTCCTAGAACATCTAATATCAAACTAACTATTAATACCCTATCAACTTGGTTTCTGACAGATTGATTCTTAAAAGCCTTAACTGACAGTATATTTTCGGACCAATCAACATGAAGATTGCAATCGCAATCTGTTGTGGTGTTGTGCACTCCTTGTGGGGTTTCCGTCAATCAGAACAAGTAATTCTAGAGCTATGACATACAGAGTGTGACAGTTAATAAATGAGCCTGTACATTTCCTTCCTCACAGTCATGAGATGCATGGTTGAAGTTTAAGTTGACCTTGATTGGAATTCAACCTGGTTTCAGAATGAACTTGACCTGGATAATTCACGAGCAACAACACTTTGTTTTGTCTTTCATCGCTTTAGTTTGCTTTTGAGACTTTTTTTGTTGTAAACACTGTTTGTACTAATAGTGTTATAGTCCCGACTGAGTTAAAAGTGGATTTGTGTATTAACCTAAAATTTCTTGTTATAGTAAAAGAAATCTTCAAAAAGTGTTTTCAGTTGATAAGGGTGTATTTATCGATAACTAGCTGAACCCGCCCGCTTCGTCGGTCATAATATTGAGTTTAAAATATAATCAAAATGTGCAGCAAGCTTTCACTTTACACTGTATCCAATGTAGAACAGCTGATGTGTATAATTTACTACTGTACTCAATTATTTTTAATTTTAAAAATTAAAGTTAAAAGCATACCACAATTAATTTTATTCAATTTGTATTTATTTAACAGCTGTTAATAAAATAAATCAATAAAATTAATATAGCTCCATAAGAATACTATGGGAATTTTGGGGGCCAATGGTACGGAGACCTGATGTCGAAGAGGAATATCCTTTCTTAGTGAGCCTTTAGGGGCCAAGATAAACTTGTGTACAAAATTTCAAATAAATTCTACGTATAGTTTTGGAGAAATCGTGATGAGTGGTAAATGGCTTTTATAAATATATATAGAAGATTCTATGTCATGTGATCAATTTTCTTAATGGCTTGAATGGTTTTGTGGAGATTGTGAAAAAGTCTAATTTAATTAACCTTTTTGACCTTGATTTGTAAGAATTGATGAAAACAATAAGAAAATTAATGAAAATAATCAAGCATGCCAATTATTGATCATTTAAATGATTTCCTACATGGTAAACAGTAATCATCTTCATCTTCATAATAGAGCAACAATAAGGTAAATGTCGTGTTATGAATTTAACACCACCAAAGTTTATGCAAAATAGTCCTAAAAAACAAGAAGACAATTGAAGACATCTGCACTGTATATAATAGACTAAGTGGAAGACTGTATGATCATATACTGTATATCATTTAAACGGTAAATGTCTACATGGTACATAAACCAAAACGCATATACATACCACATCAATAAAATTATCCAGGCGTTTTTGAACACAGAAATAGAAACAAATATTGTACTAAAAAAAAAAAGATTTATAAAGCTGTACAGTAAGCTTAATAGGCTCTATATGAGGTACAGTCAAAAAGTTCCCGGAATCGATGTCCAGAGACATACAGCATCGTTGTCTGTGGGAATTTTGATGTCTATCAGCTAGTACTACTCCTGGAAAAAGGATATATGTAGCGTGAGTATCACCCAGCCGCCACTGTTCCTCAGTGGAGAGCACTTTTCGTATATTTGCATGTTTAAAGTGTCACTTTTTGAAAATTGATTTAACGAACAGCTAAAAAACAAAAACTTTGGCGTTTTACTTCAAAAGTCATCTTCTGGAACACTTAAAATATCAGTTCAAGCAAACGCAATCAAGGCGATGAAGAAAAGCCAATTTTAAGAATGGCACATACGTTTTCATGAAGGTCGCATAAACATTTCAAAGTGGACGCCCTTCGACTGCAACCACAGATGACAACATTGAGCAAGTTGGCAAACTGAAGAATAACAATTGATTATATCACGTATAAGGTAAATTTCTCCACACAAAAGTTCTTTGGCACTTATAAGATGCCATTAGGAGGAAACCGCCTGAAAAATGAGCAGAAAACAATTGGTTTTTGCTACATGACCCTGCACATTATTCTCGTTAGTGTTTAATACTCAGTGGAGGACCACGTTAGAACATCCTCCATACTCGCTTTACCTCATGCCGGCCGATTTCTTCTTGTTCACAGTGAAAACATCAATTAAAGGAAATCGATTTGCAGGAAAAGAATAGACGTTAGAAAAAATCTGATAAAAGTATAGGAATGCATTTTAAAAAATAAGTGTAAAAAGTATTTTGACCATCTGTATGATCATAGGGATAAGTGTATTGTTGTAGGAGGAGATTACTTTGAAGGGAAATAGGTTTGTAAGTTTTTATCTTTGACCAATAAACATATCTCAACCAATTCCAGGAACTTTTTAACGAATCTCAAGAGGAACGTGTGGACAGCAATTTATAAATCAGTAAAACTAAAAAAATATCAATTTGATGAATCTTGGTTGTGCCTAATAATAGATAGCAATAGCTGCTATACTTGGTCCTCTAAATACTGTCACAGTGTCTGTTCAATGCTTGCTATTGGCAAGAAATCTTCGGTGTCTTAATCTTAAGTGGTAAACTTAAGTGGTTTAGGTGTTGTCTAGCGGAGAGAATTGAGATCAGGCTTGTCAGTTAGCTAAACATCAGACCAATACTTCATAGGTTGGATTCGTGGAAAGCTGTTGATCCCTTAGTTGCCCTAACTAAGGGATAAATAGCTCTTTCTAAGCATGTCGAACTCGTTAGTAATCAGACTACATTGTCATCCACACCGTGCACTTATATGTTCCCGGTATGCCATATGTACACTCCTATTCGCCTCTCGTATCTGAATAATACAAGTTAAGGGTTTTTTAGTTGAAGTTATTATTTCTCATTACAATAATTTAAAATAAAATGTGTTCAGATGAAAATCAGACATCACCAATAAGCATCAGCTGTGATAGTTAATTAATGAATAATTACAATATTTTCAATTTTTAAGAGAACATTATGTGTCTAATTTTCAAGCAAATTATTCTAAATTACTTAAGAATAGTGTCGTATGCATGTGTGTAGTGTCAACTAATTCTGGTGGTGTAACAGCCAAGACAATGCTACTGTGTTGTATTGTTAGAAAACGTTTCTCCCATGATGGAGTTCTGATGATTAATTGAATTGTCTTATTCTGAACAAAACAAAATGATCAAACTGTAAACATGTGTTGAATAAAGAAATTTTCCCACATAAAAACCAATTGTAGAACAATTGATTGTTGCTACCCAAGGTATGATATTTTCAGGAATAGCTCCTTTATAATAAGTATAAATTCAAAACTGTATTGTTAGATATATACTGTAATTTTGAGTAACATTAAAAATATGATTACATTAAACATTGATAAATGGCATCTTAACGTAATCATGAGTACTTTACATTTGTGGAAGCAATAAACCATCTCAACTAATTAAAACCTATTTAATTATTAACTGTTAAAAAGTTGTCAAAATAGATCAGTATTGATTTTACTTTTGGTTATTTACAGATCCAAGTGTCAACTGAGTGCCGCTGTATTTGGATGCTACAAAAGACAAGAAAGTCAGTAAGGGGATATAAAATTATGTGCTTTACACCTTTGAAGTTACAAATGGTGAACTACTGAATATCCACCAAAGTCAGCAGAAGAGTTTTGTAATCTTACGAACATTTAATTTACCAAAATTCCGGTCCCTGTAGTAAAAGTGGAGGGTGCCTATTCCGGCAAAACAAGGGAGGGTAAGATGACTAAACAGAATCGTTCAAATGCCGGAAGATCTACAAGGGTCAAGGGGAATGAACGAAACAATGTAGTCGCTAAGGGTGTGTACAACAATTCAGCTTTCATGCATTCGGCAACATCGTTAGTTGGCAATATGGTGCAGATCCAGACCCAGAACAACTCTGTCTACGAGGGAATCTTTAAGACATTCTCAACGCAGTTTGATGTAGTTTTAGAAGTTGCACACAAAGTGAATCCTCTCGATCCTTCTAAAATAAATGTTGACAGTGTGGTAGACACTTTAATATTTAAACCGAATGATATTGTTACTATGGAAGCATTGAATGTCGATCTAGAATTTGCCACGAGAGATACGTTTCAAACAGATACGGCAATTAGCAAATTTAATGGACAAGTTGGTGAAAAGGAATTAGAACCTTGGGAAGAATCTACTAGCAACGGTGACGATTTCGATTTAAATGGTGCCACAATGAACGGTTGGGACGTAAATGAAATGTTTAAGAAGAACGAGCAAGCGTATGGTGTGACCACTACATTTGATCAATCACTGCAAGGTTATACTGTACCTTTACAAAAACAGGATACCAAAGAATTTAAAGAAGCCGAAGCGAAAGCTGCCATGATAGCTAATGAAATTGAAAATAATCCAAACTACAAAGCTAGAATAGAATTAGAAAACGGTGACGAAGAAGAAAGGTTTGCAGCAGTGATTCGGCCAACAGACACAAGTGGTGATCCTAGCAAACAACCTTACATGCCTCCTTCAAAAAGGAAACACCAACAGGGTGGCAAATTTGTGAGAAATATTCCTCCCTCTCAGCCTGTGATGTCTCAACCACCAGTGAAACCACATCCTTCCACACTGCCCAAGTCTCCGTTGACTCAACACAATCCTCCACCATTCCAGCAGCAGCAGCAACCGCCTCCACAACAAACCCCTCCCATGCGTCAGCCACCCCCTGCCAAACCTCCTGTACAGTCCCCCGTTACAACACCTCCAGCTCCTGTTTCCTACCCAACCAATCAGCAGCCATTACCCCAACGTGAACGCATCAATAGACAAATGGAACAACAACAACAGCAGCAACAGCAGATCCCAAAATCTCAGAAGCCACCCCCAGGGCTTCGTACAGGAAGAGTTTATTCTCCACAGGACAACAGTAATATTGCACCAAGATACCAAACAAATGGTGAGCCAGACGCCGTTAGGAACAGCCCTGCTACAACTCCTTCAGATACAAAACCACCATTGCCGATGGCTCATGCTCCTCATGTTAGACCCCCATGCCCTCCCATGAACCATCCTCAAGCAGTAGACCATCCCTTGCCAACCAATTCGCCTCAGGTGCTCTGCCACCCACCACCATTTACAATGGCTACTCAACCCCCGATGATGCAACAAGTTGAGCATCGTAAATCACCTGTTACTGACCAACCACCTCCTCCTAGTCATCGAAAACCCCCCAGACCTAGGGAAGATACAATCTCTGAATTGAAAAAGTTTGGCAGTGACTTTAAATTAGCTGAAGGTAGTGGAGAAGATAATAAGATGCATTCTATGGTTGCAATGAATGAACAAGAACAAGGTATGTCTGATAATAAAGAGCAACAAAATAATGAAGGGGATAAAGTGTCCACGACTTTGAAGAAGTCCACTCTAAATCCAAACGCAAAGGAGTTTAAACCTTTCACACCTCGGTCCCCTAGCACACCCACTCCTTCCAGGCCACACACTCCACAAACACCTAATTACGGGCCGAGTCCAGCACTACCAAATATGGTGGTCCCAGCAACATATGTGGTAGCGGGTCAACCGACTTTCAATCCTACAGCCAACCAAGGTCATCGCTATCGCAAGGTGCCAATGACAGTTCATAGACCAGATTTGTCACAGATGCAAGTGGCCGCTGCTACTGGGCAGCCATTACTGGCTCCGGTACCTATGGGCACGCATTTCACCGTGCCTTACAATCCACCACGCCACCTTGCACCACAGTCCTACCAACAGATGATGATGCACATGATGGCCCAGCAGGGGGGTGGAATAGTGCCTTTAGTTCCCACTTCCATTAACTATCACCACGAGTCACCGACGCAACAAGGGCCGCAGTTGCAGTATATGAGTCCTGCTGGGATGGCTCCGCCTCATCCTCATCACTTGCATCCTCACGCACATCCTGCTCCGAACACTGCCCCATCTCCCGGACAGACCTCTGGCTACCCTCCGTCTCCTGCCAGTAATTACCCGCAACCTTTGCCTCCACCACCCCACCCACCAAATGGACCACCCGCACACTACCCGATCATGTGTCTGCCGACTCAGCCAACACCCAACGGACCCCACAATCCCCACCATATGATGGCGGCCGCTCAGCAATACATTCATCACCATCACCAGCATCCACAGGATGTAAACCAGCAGCCGCCGTCCCACATCCAGGTTATCCAAGTCCCGCACAACCAATGATGAGAAAATAGTGCTGCGATTAATAGTAAATACTCATAGAACATAAATGCTAAATTTTCAGTTTTCCAAAAAAAATTTTTGCTGCATGGCTTCGACCCAGTGACCATTGACAATTCATATAAACAAATTAACAGAAGTATAACTGTTCCAATGAACAACTCCCTTTGACAGTGGCCTAAGACCAGTGAGTTTAATCATTTGACGAGCAATAAATAAATTCTGAACAAATTGTATTTTCATTGGAAATCATCAGGAACTATACAATTTTCACTTTTATATACACCATAGTTACTTCTGTGTTGGAACTAATTTGGAATTTTCCTCGCATCACTTATGCTTTTTATTTAAAAAGTTTTATGTGGTTTGCAATCAGTTCCATATAAACAAAACCAGACAAAATATTTGGTAACAGCATCTAAATCATAATACTGCTCAATAAATAGCCCCTATAAAATATCATTACCATAGGAAGTATTGTTCAAAGAAATACATTGTTTATTATATTTGTTAATGAACCCAATTCATTTCATTATATTTAATTGTGAAAGCCCTATTGCATAAACTGTTAAAAATGCCACTGACCAACTTTTTTTTTGGAATTGGTTAGTTATGTTATTGTATTTGTTTATTTAGCCAATGAAGCATCTATTGAACTGTGAAACAATTAACCGTAACGGAGAATAACCTTTTTAAAAACCTGTTACTGTTATTCAAGCTTGACAATCAACTAAACGTAACTTGCTCTCATTACAAGCCATGCATAAATCAAAAGTTTAAAGTTTCTATCTGCAAACTCCCTGTATTATTTTTCAAATTGTACTGGTAAATATTTAGGTTCTGTTGAGGCTGCAGCACCAAATAGCCGGGAACGGTTTTGGTTTAATAATAAAATATTATTCCTTCCCCTTTCACACTATTCCTTAAATGCAAAACAACAACATAAGTAATATTAAGTTACATTGATATTCATGTAGTAAGATACAGACTACTGGAATTATTTCTAAATCTTCATTGTTGATTTTTGTTGTTTTTTTTTTTTTTTTAATATGAACAGAAACTTGTTACCTAATTTTGTGTGTTGTTTAAAAGAACGTTAATAACATCTGATAGTGTTAAAATAAGAAAAAGCAATTCCGGAGAAGTAATGAAGCAGTCTTGAATAGTTAACAGTTTCTTTCTGTGTAATGTTAAACACAACTGTAATGTTAACGGAAACATGACACTTGGAAGACATTAATTGTCAATAGCCTGTATTGAAACACCGTATTGCTAATGTATTCTACTGCTGAAGTTTGACATTGTGAAAGATAAGTTGTTTAAAGTTAGAATTTATCTAAAACCAAACGATGATAATTTGTATTATTTTGATATTTTTAAATCAACTCGTAGTAGTATTGTGTAATTTATGTTAATTATTGTCATTAAAATTTAAATTACATGATATATATATAAAATCACTATAAAAATTGTATTGAGCTGTTTCACTTTCACACTTTATTTCCAATTATTACGATCACAGTAGAGAGCCATATAAAGTTACATTAATGCCTTGATGGAAATTCAGCTTTTGTTATCTAATTGAACATGTAAGTGAAGTATTGCAATTTTTAATCGTAACCTTGTCTGTACAGATTGTTTTTCTCAAGAGAAAGTATTATTATTAATGATGATATGAAGCACCACGTCTAGAAACAAAAAAATGTTTGATATAAAATACAATTAAACCAGAAAGTAAAAGTAGTTTTTAATAGTATATTTATTATTTTTGTACTAAAGAGAAACTTCAACCTAAGATTTGTGGAATTTGTTTTTACATCTTTGTTAATTTAAAATGGTCATAATTTATATTATATTTTTAATTTAGTGATTTTTTCATTTAAAAATGCACTTGTGATCTCAAGTTGGAAATCAAAGTTTTCTTGTGTTATTTCTCATTTTATAAAAGATTTACACATAATTTATCAAACTAATCAGCAAACACTAAATGATAGTTTTTGTCCAGAGATTTTTCACTTTATGACAATTCATGTTTAATCATGCAAGTTAGAACTAATTTGTGGTTTTATTCAAAATTCCAGGACGCTTAGAGAGTATTGTCTCCAAGAATTAACATGTAGTTTTTATTTCTTTTTCAAGAATTATTGTTTTTTTTTTTTAGGTAATATTTTCTGTTGTTGAGAATAACCGAGTATATCCATACTGAATTTAACTAAGACATGTTCACACTAACCGATTTTTATTATAATTTTTTCCCCCATTTATAATTACCGTGGTGGTGCTATTTCATCAAACTTGAGGAGAAAACTATTTCAGTTACTAAATTCTACTATAATGCCAGACACTGCTTCTATATACGGTATATAACTTAATAGGCCTTTCCAGTCTTGTTTATTGTTAATCCTGGAAATGCTTTTATTGTTGAAACATCTATTAATTATTGTGAAAGTGTAACAACTGAAATACTGTCCATATGTTAGTTAAATTTTGATTTAAAAAAAATAAGATTATTAATTGATGATAATATTTCAAAATGCTTGGTTGTATAAGAAGTATTTAATTGAATAGCATTTCAAAATTCTAGGTTACAACACTTATTCGATTGATTATGTAATTATATTCCAAATGTGTGTTGAAAATGTGCATTTAATTGATATAAACTTTTTTCCGTTAAGTTGAAGCATTTTCGCTTAAATTAGTCATCAAAATTCCAATGTATATTTGTAATATGGAAAATTACCCGCACATTTTAGCTTTATTAACATACCAAATCCTATTTTCAATCTGCATTGTTGTTTTTCATGTATCCTGTTCATTTAATAAAAATATTTAAAGTTGTTGTTTTGTAACATTTTGTTTTATTTTACCCGTTTTATATTTACAACTTTAAGTTAACTATTCATGTATGTTTAACTGCGACATTTTTACTTTTATTGCATTGGCTGTTTATTACAAGTTTTTCGTGACCTTTACAACACAAATTTATCCAACATCAATCTTTCAAAGTGCAAAAATGTTAAAAATATAACATAACTTTCAGTTGTATAAATTTGTATTTGCTCAGCAAGCCTAAAAACTATTTAATGTGGTTATAAAGATATTAAACATATTTTGGCCTACTTAAATATATGCCAAAGGATGTGACTTTATTTATTTTTTGTTATTACTAAAATTATGTGAACATTTACAGAGCAAAGTGCATAAATGCGGAAAGGAAAATCAACCCAAATTTTATAATTTGGTCAAATTTATACAGTTGAGCCTATAATCCGATGATTACTGGACCGACACCCTGTTGTATTACAGAGAGGCTGTATGTAGTACATATGCTATGTGTACTGTATGTACATTATTAAATTAAGCATAGGAGATACTTTGTGTACCGACGTGGTGTCTCAGTGGCGGAGGACAACGAGTGAAGCCAAAGGTCAGTACTTCACTTGTTGAATAAAGTTCACGCTCAGGCCTGCAGGCCCATGTGAACTGGCGAGTGAAGTTTTTTTATTTAATTTAAAAAAAAAACTATTGCTGTGTTGTTAAAATGCAAATACAATAGAGAAGGACTGTTTTAATTGTTAAAAGTGAATGAATAAATACAAGTCAAGATGAATTGTATTTTGTAATAAAATGATTGAATACTATTAAGCGGTACATCAGACCAGTGGGTATGTTGGAGTAGTGAGCGTCGGATTATAGAGCGTCAACTGTATATGCTTACAATGTTAAGATTTATGAAATATGGGTCTGTTAAGATCTATCAACTATTAAACAGGTCAATGCAGGATTGGCAGTAAGATACGTTTGACCTGTTCTAAATTTAAATTTTATATGAATCTGTTGGATTTAAATCCAGTTATGCAAGAGAAATTGCATGGGACATACGCAATGGGCTATGATCAAATTTAACTTTATGTTTTGAATTTACTTGATATGGATAGTTCTGGATATGTGTGATTTGCCCAAATTGTTATTTGATTGTAACTATTAATTAATGCTAAGATCAATTGCTGCACAAAATGAAGAATTCTTGAACAGGGTAATCACTGGCCATTCGACAAAGAATTTGGGCTAACGTGAAAAAAATTAGGATAATTACTGAATTTTAGTCAGGAAAACCGTACTTTTTTAATTAATGTGTGGTAATTAATATAATGCCAAATCGTGATGCTTTATAATAGTTTCCTCTAAGTGTAGAATAGGGGTTCCCAAACTGTTGTACCACGCCCCCTCTTAATAAAATGAACACCTCCCCCCTAGACAATAAATTGTATGGGATAATTGCAAATATGAAAAAAAAATTAAGTATTACATTGGAAAACAATTATTTCTTCTTTAATAAGAAACATGATGTAACATGTTAATTATTAATTCACTAGGTAAAGAAACACAAGTAAGATCAAAAGAAGTTAGTCTTTTAGCGAGGTGGTTGAGCTTGCATTTTCACTAGTCTCATATCAAAGCCTCATATCTTATTTCGACTGTTCTGCGCCCCCCTTGACTTGTCTTCATGGTCCCCAGTTTGGCAACCCCTGGTATAGAGTTACAAGTTGATCCAAGGTTTTTTTTTCTGGCATTGTTTCTCTAAGAATGAACATCATGCATCCGATAAAGGTTGCTGATACGAGTGTTAAGTTGAAGAAACCTTGGTTGTTTCGAGACCAGAATATTGGTTGAAAAACACCTTGTTTTTCTCAATTACACGGCAATCCCTACATACCTCACCTCGATACCTGAACTACGCTGGGGTAATGAAAGGTGTAATGGTGAAATAACTAGTGAATGAAATCTGGTAGATTACCATCAACAGCTGTAGACTGTTTGATCCATTAGAGGATTTTTACCAGTCTTCGGCCGAAAGAATCATGATTTTTTGTGTATGATATATTAGTTGGTCGTAGCAGATTGTCATTACTGCAGCCCAGGGATTTCCAAAAGCAAAGTTGGCTTGCGTGATTTTGTTCGGGCAGTGGATGTGTTTAGGAAGAAACTTGTTCTAATTGCAAATCAATTGTAAAATACAGTCCTCAATCATTTTGAAACATGCAAAAAGTTTAATTATGAAGCGCTAATGTGGCTTTCCATTCACAATTGCTGTTGAAACTGTTATAAAACTACATGAGGAGTTTGAAACTAGTTTTGCGGACTTTAATGACACTTTAACAGAAATGTGGAAACTGCACATTCACAGCTCCAACAAGAACTCATTGAACGGTTTCTGATGATAATTCAAAAAATTTCTACCAGGAGTGCTACAAAAAGTTTGATCTTGTTACATTCTATCAGTAAGTTGTTTTCATTTTTTGACTTTACACTAATTTTATTGAAATAATTATGTAATAGATGACAATTTTGCATGAATTTAGACTTTAATTATTACATGTTTTAGTTTATTTTATATTTAGAATCTTAAACCAAACTAACAATATCGGTTCATTGCAGGTTTTGGAGTGATGACTTCAAAGACATTAAAACTTTTCAAGACGATTGTTCTCGTTATTTGGATCAACCCACATATGGGCAAAAAAATTCTCAAAAATGGTGATTGTCAAATCTAAATACAGAACCAATTTATCTGATGAGTGTCTAAAATCCAGTCTGATGTAAGGAGTATCCAAGTTCAACCCGATCTAGACAGATATTATTGGTTAGATGCAACTTATTATTAATGACTACTGTGACATAGTCATTAACGACATGACTGTTGAGCTCTCGGAGAGACTGCAACGTGCACAGAATTATTGTATCCGTTTCATTTTCAACCTACGACGATATGATCATGTTACTCCTTATTTTGAGCGGCTAAGTGTTTTGAAACTGAGAAATCTCCGTGAATACCATATCCTTACTTTGTTGTATGTTATCATCAGATCAAACTTACCATCTTATCTCTCCGAAAGATATTCTTTCTTGTCCCAGATTAGTTCTCATTATACACGAAGAGGTGCTATACTTCTATCGATTCCACAACATAGAACTACAATTTTCAATCAATCCTTTTTAGTCACTTCATGTCATTTGTGGAATTCTCTCTCTGATAGTTTGAAAGTTATAGAAAACCGTGCCCACTTTGGGGCGGAGGTCAGGAAATTGTTGCTTGAACTGCAGTAGTGGGGGGGTTGGCTGCGATGGGTGGGCGTGCATGTGAGCGGACCATGTGTGAGTGATAGTTGTGAATGAACTTAAATAGTGTAAAATGTATTCATTGTTCATGCAGTATTATGTATAATTAATCTTTTTAAGTTGTTTTGTTTATGTATTTTTGATTCATTTTTGGATTTTGTATCATAATCTTAATGTACAGTACTACTTTTTTTTGTGGTTAAGTGGTAGAGAGGACTAAATAGTCATAACTTCGCCACATAAATAAAGGCATTTTTCATTTCATTTCATTTCAACTCCACTGATTTTAAGGTATAAATTCCTCAAAAAAGTAAAGTACAGGGCTAACTTAAATAACTTATTAAAGATATGTTTTGTTATTCTGTAATATTATTTTAAGAATAAAGCAATTTATTGGCTTTGTAAATTTATTTTCATTTTGAAAACCCTTTAAGTAGCAGTCAATAACATCCAATGATGGTATTTTTTTTTTTTTTTTGACCCTGCAGGATCCAAAGGCATCAC